>JBBBDQ010001086.1:617500-837500 GCA_037127315.1 Ascarosepion bandense | reverse complement strand
AAGTCCCGTTCTGGAAGATTATAAAAAGACCGGCGCACGGATTCGCCAGTAGTAATAGAGGAGCGACAGAGATCGGCCGGTGAAGAGAGACACAACAGATGATGACTACACTCCCGTCAACCCATTAGAAGCGCGCTCTCTCACTCCTCTGTTCCCTATGCTACACGGTTCATCGTCATTAATAAAAATATAACTTTATATTTTTATATATATGCGTGTCTGTTGTTTGTCGATATATAACATATCTATCTATCTATCTATCTATCTATCCAAACCTGTCCTTTATCTATCTATTTTTCTATCTATCTATCCAAACCTGTCCTTTATCTATCTATTTTCTATCTATCTATCCAAACCTGTCCTTTATCTATCTATTTTTCTATCTATCTATCCAAACCTGTCCATTACTAATCTATCTATCTATCTATCTATCCAAACCTGTCCACATTAATCTATCTATCTATCTATCTATCTATCTATCTATCTATCTATCTATCTATCTATTCCAACCTGTTCACATCTATCTATCTATCTATCTATCCCAACGTGTTCACATCTATCTATCTATCTATCTATCTATCTATCTATCTATCTATCTATCTATCTATCTATCTATCCCAACCTGTTCACATCTATCTATCTATCTATCTATCTATCTATCTATCTATCTATCTACATCTATCTATCTATCTATTCCAACCTGTTCACATCTATCTATCTATCTATCTATCTATCTATCTATCTATCTATCTATCTATCTATCTATCTATTCCAACCTGTTCACATCTATCTATCTATCTATCTATCTATCTATCTATCTATCTATCTATCTATCTATCTATCTATCTATCTATCTATTCCAACCTGTTCACATCTATCTATCTATCTATCTTTCTATCTATCTATCTATCTATCTATTCCAACCTGTTCACATCTATCTATCTATCTATCTATCTATCTATCTATCTATCTATCTATCTATCTATTCCAACCTGTTCACATCTATCTATCTATCTATCTATCTATCTATCTATCTATCTATCTATCTATCTATCTATCTATCCCAACCTGTTCACATATCTATCTATCTATCTATCTATCTATCTATCTATCTATCTATCTATCTACCTATCTGTAATATAACAATCTATTCCTCCTCCCGAGGAAGGCTGATGCAAGCGAGGGTGTTTCCGGTCGTTGAAAGGAACGGATGTCGTTTTGACCTTATTTCCGGCAGCAGCGGAAATAACTACAGAGACAAACAGAACAGGTGTCTCTGAGAATTACGTGGGCGTGCGTGGGCGAGGCAAAACCGGAAGAAAAAGTCCCGGTTCTGGAAGATTATAAAAAGACCTCGGCGCACGGATTCGCCAGTAGTAATAGAGGAGCGACAGAGATCGGCCGGTGAAGAGAGACACAACAGATACGACTACACTCCCGTCAACCCATTAGAAGCGCGCTCTCTCAATTCTCTGTTCCCTATGCTACACGGTTCATCGTCATTAATAAAAATATAACTTTATATTTTTATATATATGCGTGTCTGTTGTTTGTCGATATATAACATATCTATCTATCTATCTATCTATCCAAACCTGTCCTTTATCTATCTATTTTTCTATCTATCTATCCAAACCTGTCCTTTATCTATCTATTTTTCTATCTATCTATCCAAACCTGTCCTTTATCTATCTATTTTTCTATCTATCTATCCAAACCTGTCCATTACTAATCTATTTTTCTATCTATCTATCTATCTATTCTATCTATCTATCTATCTATCTATCTATTCCAACCTGTTCACATCTATCTATCTATCTATCTATCCCAACGTGTTCACATCTATCTATCTATCTATCTATCTATCTATCTATCTATCTATCTATCCCAACCTGTTCACCATCTATCTATCTATCTATCTATCTATCTATCTATCTATCTATCTATACCAAACTGTTCACGTCTATCTATCTATCTATCTATCTATCTATCTATCTATCTATCTATCTATCTATCTATCTATCTATACCAAACTGTTCACGTCTATCTATCTATCTATCTATCTATCTATCTATCTATCTATCTATCTATCTATTCCTAATCCTGTTCTACATTCTATCTATCTATCTATCTATCTATCTATCTATCTATCTATCTATCTATCTATCTATCTATCTCAGCGTGTTCACGTTTGTCTGTTTTAACGTGAGACAACCTTTCTCCCCAAAAGCACGAGCTGATTTTATTATTCTTTCCCTGAAACTTTCATGTTTATTACCCCAGTTTCTTTGAAATTTCACCCTAGCTACTTTTCTGTAGACTCGGTTTATCAATATTGATCTCAGAGCTGATTGCACCAGAAATCCAGTGACTGTCTCCAGGATAGGAAAGACGAAATGCATAACTTATTTCACGACTTGTCATTTGGACAATAGGTCGACTCAAAATATATGAAGCAACACAATTCAGCAAGGAATCCCCGAGATAGATTAAAATTAGTTTCTCTCAATTTTTTCTTATTTCCTTTTTTACATACCATTTCATCCGGTAGTAGTGTTATGTACACACACACACACACACGCGCGCGCACACACACACACACACACACACACACACACACACACACACACACACACACACACACAGTGTGCATTTCCAACGTAATAGGAAGTCAGTATATATATATATATATATATATATATATATTGTGTGTGTGTGTGTGCGTGCGTGTGTGCGTGCGTTGTGTGTATGTTAATTTGTGTGTCCAAATTTTTGATTTACCAGTAGTATGTGTATACGATAGAGAACATCTGTAAAAGGACAATATGAATAAAGACAAAAGTAAACCTCATCTTACCCGACGTTTGTTGTCGTTTGAGGGATTTTATTAATGTAAATGCAAGTATTTTATTTTGTATATATAAGTGTTTATAAAATTATTTGGAAGTATTTATATACTAGAGGAAAAATGTTATTAGATTCTCAAAAGTTTTAAATTTAAGAACGCTCATAAATATTCACCACTTTAGAAAAAAACAGGCAAACTCTGGAGGCGTGAAATGACAATTTTTATGCAAATTATAATTTAAATTGTTTTACTTTGGAGTTACTTGGTGTTATACTTTTTTAAATGATATTAGATTATGAATTTAACCGTTTGTTTTTAAGTTTTTAACATTTTCATAGCCATCCGTATTGGCTTGAGAAAGTAGTTATTCTTTCAAAATACGGGGAAAAATTTTATATTTTGATGATAAGTAAGTTCTATTCTCTTTAACATTCATTAAATCAAAGTTATTGTTGAATTTATTCCTAAGTATGAGTAATGCACTTGATAAATTGCTGTGCATAGGGTCGTTTTTTGTGTTCATAGATACGTTTCTTTAAATTTCTGCAAATTTCCCTAAAGTATTGTGAGGCGCAGTTCTGGCGATTTATTTATATATACCTGTTTCAGAATTAGTATTATTATAGTTATTTTGGTTTTTGACATATCCATTATATTTTGGGATGTGGTTGCAGTTATTTAGATTGGATAAATTGTTTTACTCCCGCATCGATCAGAAACCAGGTTTGGACGACAAAGTGAACCTCGCTGCTGCACTTGAAAGGGACCTCCAATCCGTAGTGACCTGGGGTAGGAAATGGTTGGTAAATTTCAATGCCTCCAAAACAAAGCTGTTATCAACTAACCACCATAGACAATCGCATCTACCTTCCCATTAGCATGGGACAGGCTAGCCTCCCAGAGAGTAAAATACTACGCCTCCTTGGCCTTACACTCTCGGCGGACCTCAAATGGAATGACTATATTGAATCCATTGCCAAATCTGCTGCTATGAAAGTCGGCTCCCTGTGCAGGGCCCGGAAATTTTTCCCACCTGAAACTATTCTGCACATATACAAATCTACCATCCGCCCGTGTATTGAATATTGCTGCCATATCTGGTCGGGTGCCCCTGCTGCTCTCCTTGGGCTTCTTGACAAAATACAAAGGAGGATCTGTAACGTGGTTGATACTGACTTGGCAGACCGGCTGCAGCCGCTCTCACACCGGCGTGATGTAGCTTCCCTGTGCCTCTTCTACAAGTACTTTCATGGCTTCTGCTCCGATGAGCTTAGATCACTGGTGCCGCCTAAGCACGAATTTACACGAGATACTAGATTAGCAACTAGGTCCCAGCCTTTTACAGTTAAACAAATAAGATGTAACCGTAAATTCTACTCCAACAGCTTCTTTTCTCGCGCTTCCCGCCTGTGGAACTCCCTTCCACAACTCTGCTTTCCCGACAGTTACAATCTCCAGGTGTTTAAATGTAGGGTCAATAGGCACCTCCTATCACACTAACTCCCAACTATTCTCACAACACTCTCATCTACCCAACCCTCATTCTCGATATCCTCACCCGCCTATCACCCACCCTCTGTTATTTCCTATATTTAATCAGCCTTTCTCCACTCTACGTAGCCCCCCTGCACAGTAGTGGCAGTGACATGCCTTGCTCGGGGTGAAACGCTTATAAAAAAAAAATATATATATATTAAATAGTAGTTGTGTTTGATTTCATTTGGATTATTGTTGTTAATAATATTGATAATTTTTTTGCTCGTATATTTCGTATGCTGTTCTCTTAGTATCGTGGTTAAAAAATATACAAAATACTATTTTGCATTAAAAGTCTTTTACCAGAAGATCATTTACACACTTTTGTTTATTATACATTGTTTTGTGTCACTTTGCATCTTCCATAGTTACCTAAATTTTTTGGCCAACCTTATGAAGAAATATTAATACCAATAACATTTTTGCTTTTGTATATAAATACATATTTTATAAAAAAAAACTATATATATATATATATATATGTGTGTGTGTGTGTGTGTGTGTGTGTGAGAGAGAGAGAGAGAGAGGGGGCGGGGGGAACTCAACACATAAACGGTTATAAATTTAGAATTTATTTCAGCAATTTTATAATTGCTCGTTCAGACCTTTGGTGAATAAATAAATGTTAATTTAACAGAAAATATAAAAACAACAAAAAGATTTATAACAGAGGGATTTTTAAACCGGAAATCAAGTGAGAATAGATACATAAAATCACACATACATAAAACAATTAGCAATAAATTACCTGATTTCCGGTTTAAAAAGCCCTCGTTAAAAACCGTTTTATTTTTTAATATTCTGAATTCAATAATAATTATTCACCAACGGTCTGAACGAGGCAATTGTAAAAATTTGCGGAAATATATTCTGGATTTATAAATGTTTAATTATGTGTTGAGTTTTACTCTCACTATATTTGCTCTGGGTAATATCCATTAAGATCTCTATTTTTATCTAATTAATATTATTTTATATAAATTAGATAAATTCTTTTAGATTATCCTCTCCGTCTTCACGGGTTGCCATTTTCTCTCTCTCTCTCTCTCTCTCTCTCTCTCTCTCACACACACACACACACACACACACACACACATATATATATATAGATATATATATTCTCTAAATTAAAACTTTTCATGGGGAATGAGAACAAGGGGTTCGGACCATTAAAATAACCTGTCTATTTGAAGGTATCATGGATTGGTTCTAATGGCCAATTTATTGTTGCCAAGTTAGCATCTATTATTTCTTTTAATTATTTCACGTGCAATTTTATCTACACGACCTGCTTTTCCTTTATTTCGTAAGGACGTCCTGCCTATCTTACAATGGAGTAATGTTGTTTATAAATGTAAACGTAGATGTGGTGCCGACTATATAGATTGGTAGTTCACGTGTCACAGCATGTACACTGCTCTATTCGTGAGCACTGCCCTACTTCTGAGTGTTCACAGATGTCCGAATCTGCCATTGGTGAACATTTGTTGACTATAAAAGAAATGTGGTGACTCTTACTCTACAGATCGTTTTTCTGTCTTGCAGATTAGTTGTGTAGTATTTTATTCCGAAAAATTTGTTTTTAAGTTTGTTATTGTTTTCGTTTGATTTTGTTTCTGGGTTTAATTTTTGTGAACTTTCGTTTTTCTTGCTGTGGTAAGACCACAATGGATAAGTCTCCCCAGCGTGAATCAACGGTTTTGTCTAAAACGCCGTCCATTTTGACAAAAAAAAAAAAAAAAAAAAAAAAAAAAAAAAACGGTCGAAAAAAAAATGATGCGGTCTATTATGACGAAATTAACGGAAAATATCAGCAATTCATTACCAAAAATGAATTAATAAGAATCTCGGAAGCTCTTGATGTCGTTGCAGCGAAGACGGGAAAATTTGTCGGTGTCAATAGGGAGACCATAGATGAGGCTCTAAAGAGTTTGAAAATGTCGGCCAAAATACTTGCAAGGCGTTCCCGTTCAATGTGGAATGTGCTTCTTGCAACTGAGGAGGAGGCGGAAAATCTAGCGGGTAGTGTTCTGATAGCCAAGGGTGTCAGATTAGAAACTGAGTGCTTGGATACAGGACGGACTCGAATGGGCGTGCATGGGGTGCCGCTCGATGTATCCAGCGACCATATGGGAGGCTGTTTCGGTGAGAGGGTGAGTCGGGTGGTCAGCAAGGCAGGAGTGCCCGCGAAGGATTTTGAACTGCAAGTAGTGCTGAACTGCGGAGGATTTTGAACTGCAAATGGTGCTGAACCGCCAAGAATTTGTAGGGATCCCCGATGAATTGTTGTGTGGGGATATTCGTCGTACTGGAGGGAAGAAAACCCTACTGCTGGATGTGTGGAGCAGCAGGGCCAAGATGTGCCCCAAAACAAATCCAGAAACACCAGTAACATCGGTAACACCAGTGACGGAGAAAGTTGTAGCAGCTATGGAGGCGGTGGGAGTGGCAGAGAAGATCAGCCAAGAACCGGCGAATGAACAGACTGAGGTAGTAAGGAAGGAAAAAAGTGTCGTCCCCTCCTCAGCAAACCAAAATGTTACTGTTGACAAAAAAGTCCTCCCAAAAGCGGGCCCTCCAAAGGCCTTTGCTTAAATGTACAGCGGTAGATGGGAAATCAACTGAAGACCCAAGGAACTTCCCGAACGCCCCCGGGGTGATCACCTTAATTAGATGTATGAGATCACCTTTCGGGGACAAAAGACTTCTTTGCCGACACGTTGAGTGCCCAAAACTGAAAAAAATGTCAATAAACTGTGCAGCGAAGGTTCCAGTTTTACTCCATCTCTCTTTGTATAGGGTGTTAAAACTTACATCTCCTACGGACGTCGGTGGCATTGTCTCAGATAAATGAATTACGTCCGATATGGGTACCGGTAGCCTGGGACAATCCTTCAGGATCGTCATTCCCGCAGATTTCCGGCCAGTTTGTGCTAAAGGGATCCAACTTAAAGAATGTTTATCAAGCTAGCGAGCTTGAATGTGAGGGTCCTGAGAGATTGGAGTAAGGCTGTTTTGGATTAGATGTGGTTGAGATCCAGTAAACACACGTTTGCGAAGTTGAAGCTTGTGTGCAGTCTAGCGACTTTGTTGTCTATTCAGCATACGAAGAGCGGCAAGCGAGAGATGTTTCCTTGTTGATTAAACCTACCCTGGGTGCGAGGGTGGACCTTTCCCGTGTCGGCGCGCGGGAGGGAGGTCGGTTAATCGTGGCCGATGTTGCCGTTCGTTTTGGATCGTTGCGGTTCATGCGCTTAAAGACTGGGACGAGCGTGTCTCATTTTTCCGTCAGTAGATGCATTTCCTGCAGGTTTTTAGGGGCAGCGAGCTAGCGAGAGTTCGGGTGATCGTAGTCTGGTTGATCTGATCGACGATTTCGGGCTTGTCGATATATACCGGGTCGATCATCATGAGAAGAAGATGTGAACGTGGACACCTAATCGGCCGTCTACCCAGTTAGAAAGCTATCTGGATAGAATGTTAGTGAGAAGGGTCGATCTGGATTTGCTAGATTGCCTCACATTCCACTGATTAAGCGATTCGGACCACAAACTCGTTTGTGCCCGGATGGCGTTAGATCGTAGGCCTAGATTGGCTGGACACTGGAAGTTCAACGTGTCTTTACTGGACAAGCTGGATTTCCGGCAACAGATAACTAGATTAGTGCAGCGGAAATTTTCGGGGCGGTTATCGGGAATAGATGGTGGGAGACGCTTAAGGATAGCATTAGGTATTTTACCGCTGACTAATCTTCGACTCACCCTAGCTAAGGCTAACAAGGTGAATATACTTAAGGATGAGGCAGAAGAAGGATCCCCTAGAGTTAGCATTAGCTAGGCAGGCCCTGGACCGTTTAGCTAGCAAGCGTTACTGGGGTTGGGTAATTAGTAAACAAGATGTCTAACGAAGTCGTAAGCATGGGCGCAGAATTGCGCAAAGAATATATCCGTCGAGGAGGCTATCGATATATTCGAGAGGACATGATCACGGATGGATGCACTTTTTGTCTGACCGACAATATGTGGGAGGCGTTTCAGCGGTATTTCGAGAGCTGTTTTACCAAGGAGCCTAGTCTCCGTGATGAGGAGTTTCACAGGTATTTAGCCATTCGATTTTGGCGGGGTGTGTGAGGGACGCATTCCCGTTTTGAGGGCGTAGCGCCATCGTAAGCCTCGAAATCAATCGCAATACAGCAGCCACTCTGAATTTCTGTGGGGTGGACGGGTTTCACTAACATTTGTTTAATTTAGTTTGAGGATTTTGTTATATTTTAGTTTTTTTTGTTTTGTGCATTTTATCTCCTCCTCTTTTCATACCATTAAATGTTATAAATATATTTTTGTATTACTGTACATAATCAAATTTTTATGTCATGGCTTTTAGTTTTCCCTTTTTTAAGTGCCCCACATTCTTTAAGTTGGATACCTTTAGCACATACTGGCCGGAAATCTGCGGGAGTGAGGACCCCGAAGGATTGTCCCAGGCTACCAGTACACATATGGACGTAATTTGTCCGTCTGAGACAATGCCACCAACTTCCGTAGAAGATGTGAGTTTTAACAATCTATACAAAGAGAGATGGAGCAAAACTGGTAAGACGAGGGAAGGTGTTTCTTACACTCCACACTGTGAAACTCCTCATCACGGAGACTAGGCTCCTTGGTAAAACGGCTCTCGAAATACCGCTAAAACGCCTCCTACATATTGTTGTGTTGCTGTGATGTGTGAAAGATTGGGAGGTGATGGATGGGTTCCTGTGGTGATTGAAGGAATTGTAATGAGTAATTGGGTCGTGAATCTGTTTAGCTTGCTATAAGATAGTAACAGAGTAATAACCTAAACCCCACTTTCGGTCTTGTACCACATTTACTGCAAGAAAATGACAGTAATAAATATACGCTATTCCATTTTGCACAGAGGTCGTTATCTATTCCACCTCAATGTCCTCGCGGCTTTGGCGATGCAGTCAAACCCTTCTTCTCTGTACAAACAAAAAGATCTCAAACTCCAACTGGATTTATTCATGTCGTTTGGTGAAGATTTATGATAAGGAATTTTTTTCACTCCACTTTTTTAAACATTACCTATTTTTCATCCCTGAATTTTAAACTTTCTTCCGACATATACCCATGACTAGTTCTGTCGAACGAAAGGCTTGCCTCAGGTTCTCCATTATTTTTTAGTTTTTAAGTGAATAGTTTGATCCTTTTTAAACTTTTTCCGTTTCAATTGCTTCTTTTTAAAGCGATATCATTAGACTGTTTATTTTTATAGTTTGACATTTTTCCCCATGGTCCGCATCATTAGGTATGTATTAACATTTTGTTGTACGAAGAAACTATATACACAGGTTCATTCATCTAATGAAATGATTATATTATCAGATATATATATGCGTTGTTACATATATGTAAAGATGTTATATAAGTGCGCTTAAAACTTTATATATATATATATGAAATAAATTGTTTGAACATTATTTTTTATCGATACTCGTACTTAAACAGTATTATATATTTATTTCTACCGGCCTGATTTCACATTTTTGTAACAAAAATGTATCGTAAATAATCAGGCCTGGAGAAATAAATATATAATACTGTTTCATTAAAAACAGAATATCTACTTAAATAAGAGTATCGATAAAAAATAATGTTCAAACAATTCATTTCAAATTGTCGGTTGCTTATAACCACGTTTCGTTAAAATTCGTTGATTTCCGTAACATGTTTACATTTGTTGACTTTACGATTCATTTCAAAGCAGATATGTTTGTTTACGATAGATAAAAAATTGTGGTATATAGTCTTGATAAAAACCTCGTTTAGACTGGAGGCTATTCGTGGTCGAGAGGTCTAAGACGCTACCAGATCAAATTCTATTCTAAGACCTCTCCTTAACTGAATCACGATGGAAAAAATCAAACATAATAGCAAAACTAAACCAGCTCATTTGAAAACGCCCAAACCTGTCTGCATCTCTTTCACTAACATACGCGGCATCCGCACCAACTTCCTCGGCGTAGATTCATTCCTCCATAATAACTCACCTGACATATTAGCCCTATGTGAAAGTAATCTTAACCCTTCGATCCCCTCATCTGAGTTCTACGTTCCTGGCTACCTTCCCCTCTTCAGGAAGGACTCCAATGTTTATATGCATGGGCTTGGTGTCTATGTCAGCGAACACCTTCCCTTAGCTAGGGTGTCATCTTTTGAATCCCCAGATCATTCTTTCATGTGCTTCCGCCTCTCACTTCTCAGCTCGATTAGCTATCTCTTCTTTCTCTACCACTCTCCTTCCTCCCCTGACTGTTAGGTACTTGACATCATTTCTGACAATATCGACAAAGCCATTTCTTCCCATCCCTCTGCCCATGTATTCGTGTTTGGTGACTTTAACGCCCACCACACCAAGTGGCTGAAGAACGCTGTCACTGACCCTGTTGGTGTCCACACCATGAACTTTTCAATCACCCAATCCCTTACGCAAGTAGTGGACTTCCTCACGCGTTTCTCCGACAACCCTAACGGAAGGGACTCACTGCTAGACATCTGTTTCACTTCCATCCCAGACTCTTGCACTACCAGACAACTCTGCCCACTCGGAAACTCTGACCACACTGTAGTGTCCGTCAATATTTCACTTCACTTCCGCCCGACCCATGAAACCCAGACAAGTAGGATATCCTACTGCTATCAAAGAGCAGACTGGGATTCGTTCCGAGACTTCCTCTATGACATCCCTTGGAACAACGTTTTTAGTCTTCCCATCGAAAAATGTGCATCCGAGGTCTCCTCCTGGGTTAAGGCTGGCATCGATGCCTTCATCCCTGCTAGGAAATTCCAGCTTAAATCTCATTCGTCTCCATGGTTATCACACGCTTGCTCGGCTGCCATTGCCCACCGGAATCATTTCTTCCGACTCTATCGTAACTACGTGTCGGACCAAAATAGGCGCCTTTTCACTTCAGCTCGTAATAAGTGTAAAAGGATACTTAATGAAACTAAGATGTTGTTTGCTGCCAGAATGAAGCAACGCATAGCATGCTCTAAATTCGGCGCTAAAGACTACCGGCGACTCTGTAAAAGAGTACTTAACAAGAACAAGTCCACAATACCCCCGCTAATCAACAAATTTGAAGACCTCACCTCCCCAGCAGATAAGGCTGAATGCTTTGCCCGCAGATTCTCGAACAATTCGAGTCTGGACTCATCTGGAGCTTTTACACCCGACTTCTCACCTAGAACTGAGGCACAACTGAATGATGTCCACATTACACCTTCGCTTGTCTCTAAGATAATCTTAAAACATGGCCCTCACAAAGCGAGCGGTGGTGACGGAATCCCAAACATAGACTTAAAGAAATGTGCCCCTGAACTCTCCTCTGTCCTTTCTAAGCTCTACAACCTCTGACTATCTGCTTCCTGCTTTCCTGCCTGTTGGAAATCTTCCTCTGTAGTTCCTATATTTAAAAACACTGGAGAATCCTCTGACCCTGCAAATTACCGCCCTATCAGCCTTCTTCCGATCTTTGACAGAGTTTGCCATGCTGGCCTTCTATGTAAACTGCGGAGCTATGGTATAACTGGACATTTGTTTGAACTAATCCAGTCATCCCTCTAAAACCGCACAATGAAGGTGGTATTAAAGGGACATGCCTCCGAGAACTACCATACAAACGCAGGTGTCCCCCAAGGCTCCATCTTAGGTCCTACACTCTTTCTGATATACATTAATGATCTCCCTGATTCCATAAGAGCCCAAATAGGGTTGTACGCCGATGACACCACAGTTTACTCTCGCCTCCTACAAAAATCTGGTGTAGGCGTCAAAGCTAACCTCGCAGCCGAGATTGAAAAAGACCTCCAATCCATATTGGACTGGGGTAAGAAATGGCTAGTAAATTTTAATGCTTCTAAAACAAAGCTACTCTCAATTAACCATCGTAGACAATCTCACCTACCTCCCATTAGCATGGACCAGGCTTGCCTCCCAGAGAATAAAACACTACGCCTCCTTGGTCTCACACTTTCAGCAGACCTCAAATGGAATGACTATATCGAATCCATTGCTAAATCCGCTGCTATTAAAGTCAGTTCTCTGTGTAGGGCCCGGAAGTTTTTTCCGTCTAAATCTATCCTGCACATACATAAATCTACCATCCGCCCGTGCATTGAATACTGCTGCCATATCTGGTCGGGTGCCCCTGCTATTCTCCTCGGGCTTTTCGATAAGGTTCAGAGGAGGGTCTGTAATGTGATAGATACCGACTTGGCAGACCGCCTGCAGTCTCTCTCCCACCGGCGCGACGTGGCTTCCCTGTGTCTCTTCTATAAATACTTTCGCGGCTTCTGCTCCGATGAACTTAGATCACTGGTGCCCACTAAATAGGAATTTGAACGAGATACTAGATTAGCAACTAGATCCCACCCTTTTACAGTGAAACCGATAAAATGTAACCGCAATTTCTACTCCAACAGCTTCTTTTCTCGCACTTCACGCCTTTGGAATTCCCTGCCGCATAGTTGCTTCCTCGACAGCTACAATCTCTAGGAGTTTAAATGTAAGGTCAATAGACATCTCCTAACACACTAACCTGCTCCCATTCTATCAAACACTCTTCCCATCTGCCCAACCCTCATCCTTGGCATCCTTACTCATCTGTCACCTTCCTCCTGACATTCCCTATGTCTAACCACTCCTCTTTACCTTCCCCTATGTAGCCCCATGCGCAATAGTGGCAGTAGAATGCCTTGCTTGGGGTGAGATGATTAAAAAAAATGGTAGCTTCCCCTATAGATAGGGATCGCAAGCTCGAATTCTGCCGAATGGCACACATTTTCGTAATAAAAATTTATCATAAATAATCAGGCTGGTAGAAATAAATATATAATACTGTTTCATTAAAAACAGAATATCTACTTAAATAAGAGTATCGATAAAAAATAATGTTCAAACAATTCATTTCAAATTGTCGGTTGCTTATAACCAAGTTTCGTTAAAATTCGTTGATTTTCGTAATATATATATATATATATATATATATATATATATATATATATATGCACACATATATAATCTATATAGATTATTGCACAACCTTACGTAGATTAACATGTTTCAGAGAATGGATGCGAGTTAGTGTGTTATAAGGTATCTATTGACATTACATTACTTTTGGAGATTGTAGCTGTCGGGGATGCAAGTATGTGGAAGGGAATTCCACAGGCTGGAAGTGCGAGAAAAGAAGCTGTTGGAGTATAAATTGCGGTTACATTTTATCGGTTTTACTGTAAAAGGGTGGGACTTAGTTGCTAATCTATTATCTCGTGTAAATTCGTACCTAAGGGGCAACAGTGATCTAAGTTCATCGGAGCAGAAGCCGTGAAAGTATTTAGAGAAGAGGTACAGGGAAGCCACGTCACGCGGGTGAGAGAGTGATTGCAGCCAGTCTGCCAAGTCGGTATCGATCGCATTACAGATTCTCTGTTGTATTTTGTCAAGAACCCCGAGGAGAATAGCAGGGGCACCCGACCAGATATGGCAGAAGTATTCAATACACGGGCTGATGGTAGATTTATATATGTGCAGCACAGATTCAGACGGGAAACCTTCCGGGCCCTGCACAGAGAACCGACTTTCATAGCAGCGGATTTAGCAATTGATTCAATATAGAGATCCGCTGAGAGTGTGAAGCCAAGGAGGCGTAGTGTTTTACTCTCTGGGAGGCAAGTCTGTTTTATGCTAATGGGAGGTAGGTGCGATTGTCTATGATGGTTAATTGATAGCAACTTCGTTTTGGAAGCATTAAAATTTACAAGCCATTTCTTACCCCTGTCCACTACGGATTGGAAGTCTTTTTCAAGCTCGGCAGCGAGGTTCGCTTTGTCGCTCACACCAGATTTTTGATCGAGGCGAGAGTAAACTGTGGTGCCATCAGCGTACATGCCTACTTGAGATCTTATGGCATCGGGGAGATCATTAATGTAGATCAGAAAAAGCGTAGGACCTAGGATAGAGCCTTGAGGAGCACCCGCGTTCGTATTGTAGTTTTTGGGAGGCATGTCCATTTAATACCACCTTCAATGTGCGGTTAGAGAGGAATGACTGGATTAGGTCAAACAAATGTCCAGTTATACCATAGCTCCACAGTTTCCGTAGAAGGCCTGCATGCCAGACTCTGTCGAACCCATTGAATATATCCAAGGCACGGTTCGGGCTTCGCCATTCTTGTCGAGAGCCTGCTATATATACTCGGTGATGGTCGTTAGCATATAAGAGACCTGGTGAAGCGGAAGCCATACTGTTTGTCCGAGAGGAACCTGTGGGCTGTGAGATGCTGAACCACTTCAGCGTTGATAATGGCTTTGAACACTTTGCCAAAGATCGGAAGAAGGCTGATAGGGCGGTAATTTTCGGGGTCCGAGGGTTCTATAGTATTCTTAAATATAGGAACTACAGAAGAAGACTTCTAACAGACAGGAAATCAGGAAGCAGATAGACAGAAGTTGTAGAGCTTAAAAAGGACAGAGGAGAGTTCAGGGGCACATTTCTTCAAGACTATGATTGGGATTCCGTCCCCTCTGCTCGCTTTGTGAGGGTCAAGTTTTGAGATTATGTTAGAGACCAGCGAGGGCGTAATGCAGACGTCATTCAATTTAGCCTCAGTTCCAGGTGCGAAGTCGGGTGTAGAAACTCCAGACGAATCTAGTCTCACATTGGTCGAGAGGAGGTGAGGACCTCAAATTCATTAATTAGGTGGGTATTGAGGACTTACTCTTGTTAAGCACGAAGGTGTAATGTGGACATCATTCAGTTGTGCCTCAGTTCTAGGTGAGAAGTCGGGTGTAAAAACTCCAGATGAGTCCAGACTCGAATTGTTCGAGAATCTGCGGGCAAAGCATTCAGCCTTATCTGCTGGGGAGGTGAGGACCTCAAATTTGTTGATTAGCGGGGGTATTGTGGACTTGTTCTTGTTAAGTACTCTTTTACAGAGTCGCCGGTAGTCTTTGGCGCCGAACTTAGAGGATGCTATGCGTTGCTTCATTCTGGCAGCAAACAATATCTTAGCTTCGTTAAGTATATTTTTACACTTATTACGAGCTGAGGCTAAAAGGCGCCTGTTTTGGTCCGACGCGTAGCTTCGATAGAGCCGAAAGAAGTGATTCCGGTGGGCAATGGCAGCCGAGCAAGCGGGCAAGAACCAGGGAGACGAATGGGATTTAAGCTGAAATTTCTTGGCAGTATCGATGCCAGGCTTAACCCAACAGGAGACCTCGGATGCACAGTCTTCGACTGGAAGACTGAAAACATTGTTCTAAGGGACGTCACAGAAGAAGTCTCGGAACGAATCCCAGTCTGCTCTTTGGTAGCAGTAGGATATTCTGCTGGTCTGGGTTTCTTGGGTAGAGTGGGAGTGAAATGAGATGTTAACGGAAACTACGGCATGGTCAGTGTTTCCGAGAGGGCAGAGCTGCCTGGTAGTGCAAGAGTCTGGGATGGAAGTAAAGCAGAGGTCTAGTAGTGAGTCCCTTCTGTTTGGGTTACGCATGGGGAAGTATACCACTTGCGATGGGATTGGGTGATTGAAAAATTCATGGTGTGGACACCAGCAAGGTCGCTGAAAGAGTTTTCCAGCCACTTGGTGTGGTGGGCGTTAAAGTTACCAAACACAAATATATGGGCAGATGGATGATAAGAAATGGCCTTGTCGATATTGTTAGAGATGCTATCAAGTACCGAACAGTCAGAGGGGGAGGGAGAGCAGTAGAGAAAGAAGAGATAGCTAACCGAGCTTAAAAGTGAGAGACGGAAACACATGAAAGAATGATCCAGGGCTTCAAGAGATGTCACCCTAGCTAGAGGGAGGTGTTCGCTGACATAAACACCAAGCCTATGCATATGGACATTGGAGTCCTTCCTGAAGAGGGGAAGGTAACCAGGGGATAGAAGGGTCAAGGTTAATTTCACATAGGTCTAAGATATCAGGTGAGTTAGTTTGAAGGAATGATTCTACGCTGTAAAAGTTAGTGCGGATACCTCGTATGTTTGTGAAGGAGACGGAGACAGGTTTGGGTGTTTTCTGACTAGCTGGTTTAGTTTTGTTATTTTGTTATTTTTTTTCATAGTGATTTAGTTAGAGGGAGAGGTCTAGAGTAGAATCAGTTGTTCACTGTTTGCAGCATGTGAAGGATGGAGACTGGCGCAGCCTGCAACAAAATATGGTCTCGGGGTTGCAATAGGCACTACAGGAACCTCGATATTATTCAACTGTTGATCAGAATAGACTCTCAAGAGGCTACGCCAGAGTTCGGGCTTCTAACTAGCAGTCGGAAGCAGCAACCAGGAAACTGCCAACCCGGTGCCCTCAGAATAAAGAGACGTTACCACCATACTCAATAACTGCAATGAGCTTCCAGCTGAACTAACAATAAGACTGAAGGAGAAGAGAGATGAACCGGGAACCCCTTCCTAAACAAGAAGCAAGGCGATAACTTTTACTCCTGTTCGAAAGAAGTGGGTGGAGCGTGAAACCGGGCGAGAGTAGGTACTATCTACTTCAATTAAAAAACGTAAATTAAAAACAGAAAACATTTACTAAGTTTACTGTATAAGTCGAAACGAAACTTGAAAGCCAAAATAATTTACACAATCTTGTCCAAGTGCACCGCAAAAGTAAGTAACACAATATTTCATTTCGTAAAAAAAAAAAAATAAAAAATAAATAAATAAAAAACAAACAAAAAAGAAAAGAAAGAAAAACCGATCCAACCGACTTACCATACAGAGAACAAACTGAAAGTTGAGTGAAAATTTCGGACGACAATATTTCCAAAATACAACTCTTTTTTTCAGATATTTTAGGCGAGTTAACTCCTTACATAGTTTGTCATTCACAGATACACATCCGCAAATACACACACACAAAGGCACATAGACGCACTGTGTCTAAAACAGATACATTCACAAAAATTCAGTCACACTCAAACAGAGACTCAAGCATGCACACAAAGAATATCTCAGTCTCAGAGGTTGTGTTTCAAACATAATTTAATCCAACTTTCTTTTAGTGTTTCCAGCTTATTTATCCGCTGTTCAGAAAAAAAGTTCCAAGTTGCAGTCCTATCTCCCAATCAATATCATTTCAATCGATGTCAACACAGTGAATGCTATCCGATTCGATATCACCCAAACCAATGTTGTCTCAATTGATGCTCTAAATTTGATATCACTTCATTCCATATCAGAATAACTGAGGTCAAGTAAATGAATCTCAACCAAATCGATATTACTTGAATCGATCTTACCACAAAACGTTTCCCCACCACAGGCACTACCACCGCAATGTACTTAGATTTCGAAAGGTACTGAAAGTTAAAAATTATTTATACAAAAAACACATGAGTAAGGTTGAAGAACAGACCCACGCAGACATAAAAATAATAATTTTGAATAATTAATTAAATTATCAATCATGTTTTATCTTTTAATTTCAAACAAGACGATAAAGAAAATGTTTTCATTGAAAAAAAAATGCAGATTAGTTTGAACAATAAACAGAATAATGCAATCTATTGAAAACCTTTCTGCATGGAGATAACTTCAAACGAACGAAAGAAAGTGGAAGAAAAATGATTTTTACGAATCTATCTGGCATATTTGATTAATAATCATGAAAATAAAATGTTTC
The DNA here is from genome assembly GCA_037127315.1 of Ascarosepion bandense. Taxonomy (NCBI): domain Eukaryota; kingdom Metazoa; phylum Mollusca; class Cephalopoda; order Sepiida; family Sepiidae; genus Ascarosepion; species Ascarosepion bandense. The sequence continues at coordinate 819,423 of JBBBDQ010001086.1, read as the reverse complement.
TTGTTCATTAGAAGATGGATATAACAATTGAAATATTCATTTATTAATTAATATAAACAGCTACATTTATTATATTTTAAAATATTTGACTATTATAAAAAAAATTGTTATTTTTATTTCAATTGGTTATTTTTAGGTATAAATCATTTTCATAAATTGTGTTGGTCTTTTCTTTATGGATATGAATAAAAACGATATAATTTATAACAATAAGACATGTTCAGTCGAAAAGGGATATGACTTTTGTTTACTTTATTTCAACAGTAAAATTTGTTTGAAGGCAAATAGACCTTGAGAATCCCATACAGATGAAAATGTCTTTAGAAAGAAAGGTTCACATCTCCGTAAGGTAAATAGAAAAATGAGTAAATAGTTAATCGTTGTGTCTAAATATTCGATACAAAATTTTATTACGATTCAATATTTGTACCTGAAAAACATAAAAATAATTTTATATAAATGAGACAAACTTTTCTTGTGATTCAATGTTCATTTGTGTTTAAATATATAGAACAAACATTTATGATTTAATGCTTCTTTCTTTCTGAATACATGAAACCGCTAGGTTATTCTGTTTATTATATTTATTTTGGCATTTGAATAAATTAGCATTTAAAAGAAGATGAGAATTAGCATTGAAATATGCTTAAGGAAGGCTTTTCAGTGGTCGAAAAGTTGTGATCAAAACCAAAGACGAGAATGTTAGCTGCAAAGAATCTTCGGTTTGTTGGCCTTTGAATGCTTAGAATATCCTACAAGTATCAGCCTTGTTATTAGGCAGGGTAATGAATTCAGTACACAATTAGAAGGCCACCTTTTGTGGATATTTATTGTTTCGTAGAGGTCAGTGCCATTTACGGCTTGAAATAGAAAATAAATTGCAATCACATCTGGCGCCACTTCCATCCAAGCACAGAACAAATGAAATTTTTTATATATAATCTTCGTCGAACTGGAAGACAATAAGGTCTAATAAACGGGAACTAGAAATGTCTGTACATTTTTGTCTAGACTCTCTTTTATTGTTGGTAATTATTTTATTTATATACCCCTGCGGCTTGCAGAGAAATAGCATTAAAAATAATGTTGTTTTTTATCTTGTTCATAAGCACGAGACCAGTTATTACGATCAAATGAACTCGGGAAAGGAATCGGTCAGGTAACGTTGGTGGGCACTTTTTGCGGTTTCATCTTAGATTTGTGTTAGGGAAAATTTGCGATTTTTGAAAATATTTAATAAACATAGCCGGAAACACCAAATGAGACAACATTTCATTTCGAGTGCTTTTAGAATAAATATTCCAGATATTCGTTTTTTATTTATACTATTTATTCTATTATTAAGGACCAGCGACGTTTGTTAACCGCTATTTCCTTGCAAGGATTTCTCTTCAAAATGCAGGTTTATCTGTGAAGAGTTAAGAATGAGGATTCTTTTTAGTGAAAAAGGCAAACCTTTAGTTTAATGAAAGAGTAATAGTATTACTAAATTATTTTAGAATATGGGTTAAATAGCAAGGCGGATTGGGCTATCTAATCGTAGCTGTCTAAGAGAAGGACAACTAAAAGATTTCAATGTAGTTCAAAATTTTATGTAGAGGTGGCATAGTAGACACTATGTAGCCGTCGATATATTCAAATTGATTTTATACTTACGACAACATATTATTATAATAACAAGACTAATAATAAGACAACAAATAAGAATAATAGGAAGGGGAAGAAGTAGAATAATAGTATGATAATAATAACAACAGGCATACGTATAAAAAGAAAAGTACGAATAATAATAGTAATAACCAAAAGAAGTATAATAATATTAATAATATTTATAAGCAGAATAAGAAGAGTAAGAAGAATAAGATGACCAGGTAGAATAATAATAATGATAATAATAATAATAATAATAATAATAATAATAATAATAATGAAATTAAATCATATAAATGGAACCTATAAATCTGATGAAATAAAAAATCATATAAATGGAACCTATAAGTCTGATAAAATAAACATCAAAAGCGGTATATTTCAAGGTGATTCTTTGTCTCCCTTACTATTCTGCATATCATTAATAGCACTAACCAGTCAACTTAATAAGACAGAATGTGGTTATAAAATAGGTCAAAAGAAGATAAGCCATCTATTTTACATGGATGACTTAAAGTTATATGCTAAGAATGATAATGAGCTGGAAGATCTTCTGCAAACTGTAAAATGCTTCACCGAAGACATTGAAATGAAATTCAATTTGAATAAATGTGCTAAAGCTACAGGTTTACGTGGATCAATACAAGAAACATCCTCAATTAGCTTAGACCCTGCTGTAATAATAAAAGAATTGAAACCAGAAGAAGCTTATAAATACCTAGGCGTAAATGAGAGTGAAAACATTCACCATAAAAAAAAATGAAAGAAATAGTGCGTAAAGAGTACTATAGAAGGCTACGAATGATATTAAAAACTGAATTGAATTCTCAGAACAGAGTTATGGCCATTTACAGCCTTGCAATCCCAGTTGTCCAATATAGTTTCAACATCTTAAACTGGACTCTAAACGACATCAGCCGAATGGATTCTAAAACAAGAATCTGGATTAAAGTCTGAGACTGAAAGGCTTTATTCTTGCAACGCAAGACCAACGTCTTTCCACTAGAAACTTTCAGGCAAATATTATACATAATAATATGGATCCAAAATGCAGGTTCTGTGATAAATACCAAGAAACAATAGATCATCTAATCTCAGGATGTTCTGTACATGCCCTAAATGAATATAACAATCGTCACGATAGATTGGGGTAATATTTACATTGGACAATGTGCAAACACTATGGAAAATATGTAAACAAACACTGGTATGAACATCACCCAATACCGGTTACAGAAATAGAAGATGTCACCATTCTACACAGACAAAAATATTGAAGCAAATAGGACGGCTTTATTAAAAACCGGATAGAAAAACTTGTGTATTAATTGATATGGCTTGTCCAGCGGATTGTAATATAGCAATCAAAGAATTTGAAAAACTGTCTAAATATAAAAACCTGGAAATTGAAAACAAGAATCGTGCCAGTGATAGTAGATGCACTTGTAATGATAAAAAATGGAACAAAACAACACATTGAAAGCATCCCTGGAAGCCCCAGTTTAAGAGATATACAAAAATTGTCTTGTTAATACAGCCTACACGCTAAGCAGAGCTTTGTCTGTGTAACGCTAGGAATGTTAGGGCAGATAGAAAAAGCATGAAATGGAGCCATAACAACACACCACGACCTGCCTTAGGTCTTCTCGCAGACTTGGTTGGTAGTGCGACCCTAGCAGAAAGAGAAATATGATGAAAAATGACAACATAATAATAATAATAATAATAATAATAATAATAATAATAATAATAATAATAATAATCGTATGGAATAATAATAATAATATAAATATATAAGTGTCATTTTACGTTTTGGTGATTCCAACGGGAAAATGTCAGCTTCCTATTGGGTGTTTAAAATCTCGCCCAAATTCGGTGTATTTTTGAATATATACTTCTCTCCTAAAGTTAAAAGCAAAATGTCACAGTCGTATTTTTCCTATTTTTATCTTGAGTATCCATACTTGTTTTTCTATTATTCGTGATATGAGGAGAGAGGTGCTCCGTTCTTCCTGAGAGTTTTTTTCTGTGGTCCAAAAATCGCTGATGCGAAGCGAAAGAAAAGTACAGAAAGCAAAATATTAAGTTTAACTAAAAGGCAAAACTAGTTCTTGTGCAATTGAAGAAACTTATTTTCACAGAATACGATTTTAACAGTAAGTTCTGTTTTCAATGAATGCGCTATATCTTGGTTTTGTACCAGAAACAGAGCTAAGAAATTACTTAGAAATTACTTTATTCGTTTCGTCCCCCTTAACCGTGACTCTGTACAATGGTATGTTGGGTTGACCAAATATATCTGGCTGGCCTTCTCTGCCTTACGTATAGATATTTATTAAAACTTTAAATGAAACGTCTAGGAAGAACTAGAAAGATTGTAACTGAAAATTTATGTCATACAAAACATTTATGTTAAGAAAGTGTGTTAAATTACTTCTCTACACATCGGAAAGAGAAAACTAGCGAATGTTACAAAAGTCTGTCCTTAACCACAAAGTCGTGTTGCAAGACTTTGTGTTTTTTCACAGATATTCTGAAAGCAGCTCCTTTTAATGGCATCTACCCTGAAACATTTTGCTGTACAGCCTAGGAAATCACTGATTGGTCTTTAAGAGTCATATGAGCGGTGAAGCGCGGTGTATACTGAATGAACAAGAGAAATTTTACATTTAGAAAATATCACGGTGAGAATGTGTATGTATGCGCATGTTCGGGAATTTATTTTAACAGATATTGCCAATGCACGGTTTTGAAGACTACAGACTGAATGTTATAAACAGTTTTTTTGCTGGGAACATTTTTTGCACTCCTTAGAAAATTAAAACATGAATAAACATCGGCTTATAACAGATGTTTAACAAAAGTGTCGCAGAATCGTTTTCGTTCATTAGAAAATAAAGAATTTATTCATCAGGCTTTTTGTTTTGATTGTAAGATTTCTGTGTCGGGGAGTAGCAGCGAACGATTTTGTTCTTGGTTCGTAGACGTTTTGGTTTGTTTTTCATTTGTGTCACTTGCAATCAACTTGTCATTGATTGAATCTTTATTTTTTTTACAATAGAATCTAGCAAAGTTGAAGGCCTCTGTTGCAACAATAAAAATATTGGTATGGATTTAAAACCGTCTTCAACTTCGTGATAACAAGTTATTGCCGTACATTACACTTTGTTTGCATTATCGAGCAGCCGAATGTCACATTTTGATTGTCAAGTACACATACGCTATGTCTCTATACAGTTCGTTTAAATAAAACTGCATATTTTAGGTTTCCCACTGACATAAAGTGGAATGATTATATTGAATATATCGCTAGGTCTGATGCGACGAAATTTGGTTTACTGTGTCGTGATAGACAATTTTTTGTCGCCAAAATCTGTTTTACAACTTGATAAGTCTGCTGTTCGTCCATGCATTGAGCATTGCTGCCAGATCTGCTACCTTTGCTATCTATTCAAATCATTGCAAAAGTTCGTGTCCGATTTTCATTATTAATGACCGCAACTTGGCACCTATCTTTGTTTTGGTGTCGATTTCTGGTGTGTTTGAGATTGAAACCGGCCACCGTTCAGATCTGATTAGGACTGTTCAATGCTGAGGTTTTTTTCATAAGAAAAATACCTTAAAGATGGAATATGAAAAGTGGCTCTTTTGACATATTCTCGATGAATTTCGGAAAGGAATAAGCGACGAAATTGCGACAAAAATTTCAGAAAGTTTATTTGATTCCGCTCCAACTTTTCGGAGGGTTTAGTAGATTTTAAATCTGAACCACGCTCCATTCTGCTTACCATCGTGGAGAATAAACCAAAGACTTCAACAGAAGAACCTTCAAAAAGTGATATTTCAACTGACTTTCGCTATATGAAGAGACTTGGGTTTGTTTCCAAACTCGACACATGAGTGTTACATTTTCTGATGGAACATAACAAGCCTAATCGTTTTTCATCAGCAATTTCTTTGTTGTTACACGACAAAAAGGAGTCATTCTTGGACAGAATTGGAACATACAATGAAAAATTGATAATGAACATAAACATTAAGGCAAACAGAGTTGGAAACAAGTTTACGAATGTGCAGAACCAAAAGTGAACTTGCATCTAATGAAGTTATAGCTGTCCGTTTGGTGAAATTACAAAGCTGTTTTTCGAGCTTCTTCTAAAGGTCGAAATAATAACTTCAAAAAGTATTGAAACCAACTCACTAATGTCAATGCGACTATTCAAGAAAAACTGACGATTTATGCAATGTGAACAAGTGCTATTTTCTACCACGACAACGCAAAACAGTATTTTAAAAAAACAGACCTTATAGAAACTTAAAGAATTGAAATGGAAAAACCTGCAGAAACTAACGTATTCTCTTGACTTCGATCTTTCGGATTTTTTTATTTGTTCAGGTCTTTACACAACAATTTAAATGACAAAAAATTGATTACGTACAGTCAGTTGTAAACTACCCCACAGCTTTCTTCCAACAAAGAACGCGAAAATAAATCTTTTGAACCCTTTCTACCATTAAATTCGGTAGCCTAACTGGGTATTGCGTCTGACCACGTGGTTGAATTTATGTCTACATTAGCTACTTCGAATAAGGCAACGCACCATGTCAAAAAGCATAAATCAGTGGAGTCGCAAAATAGTCCATGGAACAGAGTAATGAGCTTTCTACCTTCACATGGCCTCACACAGTCACCCAATGTCAAAGAGCTTTTGCGATCCGATAGACTAGAAGATTTGAAAACAGAATAGATGCACACTTTGAAAAATGTTTCCAAAGCATCGTCGAATAGATGCCAAGGAGTATTCAAGTGATTTCAAATGTAAAAGAGGTACAATTCAGTACTAGAAAAGTATGTATATATATATATATATATATATATATATATATACTTTTCTAGTACTGAATATATATATATAATTATTATAATTATTACTATCATTACTATAGCATAGCTCTAGTGTTTTTTCGGTGGTAAAACACTTTTATTCTCACTTCTTTTTTTTCCCTCTAATTTCTTTTCCGGTTTTAAATTTTTAACATATCTGGTTTCTGTGCCATTGAAACACTGCTGTCTATGAGTCTTACACACCATTTTTTAAAATGTCATAACCTCTCAATCATAACTAAGTAATCTCAGTAGATGAACTCTTTATGTTTTTTATTTTGTCACATTTTTATTTAATGTTTAAATCTCCTTATCTATATATATTCCCAAGTAGATTAACCACATTTTATTGCCTGATGATGATGCTTTAACACCGAAACTTTACAGCTATTGAGTTGAAGTATGCTATTATTGATATAATTTTAATAATTACCATATATCTACGCTCTACTTTTGTACTAAACACTTTTTAAAAGTAAATATCTAATTGTGAAAAGTAATCATTAATTATATATATATATATATATATATATATATATATATATATATATATATAATAAATTTCGAAGTTCAAGACCGTTGTATGATCATTTCTACATGAAATCCCTAAGCGAGATTTCACGCATCATCGGCAACTTATACTCAAAATAAAATGATATTACCGGAGGAAGTTCAAAAATTTCAAAACATTTACGCCACAGAAAAAAACGGGATATGTGGTATTAATGTCTATTTTAAGATTTTGGACAACATTACTTTTAGATTGAGTTGTAAGTGAAAAATTTAAGATTTTGGCTATGTCTAGCTCTAAAAAGCGGGGAAAGGGAAGAAAGAAGTGGTGTTTGAATGGGAAGAGGGCTAAAACAAAATGGAAAGAAAAGCAAAGAAAAGGGAAAAGGAAAAGAAAAGAAAGAAAAAGAAAAAGAAAGAAAAAGAAAGCAAATAAAAATTTCATACACGTATAGATGCTAGGGATGTTTAACAAAACTAGCGTTTTTAAATGGATATGAGATTATTAGAAAAAAGATTTTTAGAAAAATTTTATTTGGGGGAAAAACTGACATATAATTTATTTAAATTTAATTAAATTAATTTAAATAATTATAAACCTAGATTTAAATTAAAATAAAATAAAATTTATAAAAATTATAAAAATTATTAAAGAAATTCTTAAAATGTTTTTAAAAAAATATTTTAGGTGCGGGGAATAATATATATACATGCAGGAAAAATTGGGGGTTAAGTTAGTCTAAGTATCCTTATTTTTTTTAAAAGGTAGATATTAATAGGAGAAAGGAAGAGGAAGGTAGAGGGGCATCAAAATGTACATTTAAAAAATTAATTAATCAATAAAAGAATTTAATTTATATATTCTCTTCTAAAAACTGATTTAGAACTTAAATATTAAATGTTCACAAATTTTGTCTTATGGCGGCACTTACTAATTAATTCTTTTCTTAAATTCAAGAGTAGGTGCTGTTTTGGGTACTTTAATATTAGTATTTTTTCTTGCAGACACGGATCGCACCTATCACGAAAATTCCTCAGAATTCGGGCTGAACCTATCAATCTCTAACTAACTACAGGGTCCAGCCATTCTTCCTTCATTTTCCAGAATCTCTTTGAAAGGGCTGTCTGATATTTCTAACCCGGGTTCGAAAAAGAATACCTGTGATTGTAATATCTTTGCTTAAAAGGCCTCGCGGACATACCAATATAAGTCCGGTAATTTTTCTTGTTGCTGGATGGTGAAATGTGAGCTTCATAAATTACCTGGGTAGATTTACATTTGCTCTCCACCGAGGTACAATTGCATTCATTGCAACAATTGCATTCATTTAAAATTCCGGACCCAAAGTCGATATTACATAAATTCTTTAGAATTTGCCCATTATGAGAATTTATAATGTTGTCCATATTTGGGGTACAAGAGTAGCTAATTTTTATAGTGTTCCTATTAAAAGTTTTTTGTAGAGGATTGCTGTTATTAAAATGTTTGTCTACTAATTTGAGAAAATATTTACCAATATTGATATTTGTTAGTTTACAGTATGGAGGGTTAAACCAAATTATCTTTATTTTTCTACAATTATTTTTATTTTTTGTATTAGATGATTCGGGGTCTATTGTTGTTTTTTATACGTTAATTTGTTCTTAAATCCGCTTTTTGAAGGGCCTTGTTGTAAATTTCTTTACCTTCATTGAAAGTTTTGATGTTTGATAATAAATGGTTAATCATATTATTAACGATATTGGTTATCTGTTTTAAAATATTTTTTGGGTGACTGGATGAAATATTAATGTAAGTGGGTAAACTATTTTCTTTGAGAAATGGCTGGTGGGATCCATCGTTTAAATTAAGAGTGATATCTAGATAGTTAACAATTTTAAGATTGGAAGTAACTTCAACCTTAAAACCGAGATAATTTAGGGCTCTAATGATTTTTTTGTGAATTCTATTCGTATATGGTTCATTGGAATTGGGGATAAACATTAAACCACCATCTCGATATAAACCTATTTGTGTTTGGTCTAAAGATCTACTTAAAATGTCTAAAATATATATTCCTACTAGATCCGCCACCTGGGCTGAATCATAAGCTCACACAGGAACATCAAAGCTATAATTTTGCGCTTTCGTCTATGTGGAATTTTTAAAGGTGAGAATAGATTTTCTAGCCGCTAAGATAATCTTACAATCCCTATCCGAAATTTCAACGTAATTTCTAGCAAAATTTATGCAACCTTCGAAAAGGTTTTTTAAATATATATATATATATATATATATATATATATATATTAGTAAGAATAAAAACAATTAGCATACAATTTTACATAGCAAAATGTTTTTATTATAAGAATCTTTAATAAAAATATTACAATATATATATATATATATATATATATGTATAAAACTGATATATAAGTTTAAAAAAAATAAAAACATATACCAACTCAAATATGTGTAGCCACTTAAATAATTATATATATATATATATATATATATATATATATATATATATATATAATAATAATTATTTGAGTTGGTATATGTTTTTTATTTTTTTAAAACTGGGATAGTAACTCAAATACGTGCCCCTACTAAAAATAACGTTTATAAGAAATAATATTTAATAGAAAACTAATTATATATATATATATATATATATATATATATATATGTGTGTGTGTGTGTGTGTGTGTGTGTGTGTGTGTGTGTGTGTGTGTGTGTAATTTATTCGTCTGAACATTATTTTTAACCTATTTTCCTATTTGAGTTTATATGTTTTTAATTAAACTAATTATATATTAAATAATGTTTATACAAATAAATTAAATATGTCGCTTGTTAATTCTATTTCGTTAATCTCTGAAATTTTCCGTAACATTGTCTGCTTTTTACATTTGTTTACATTATGATACAATTTAGAAAAAAATAAAAAAGAAGACGAACCAGAATAATTAGTGGCTTTCCCTATATTGTTCGAATTCTACAGAATGGTACACATTTTTCTAACAAAAATAATGAAGCCAGTAGAAAGATATATATATATTAGTCATCCACATACAAGCCCGCTTTGCTCATCAGTGTGGCTAGACATATCCACTTGCCGGGATCTGAAACTCGACCGATTTAGTGTCAGTCGGAGTCTTTATTTCCTAAGCCATCGACGCATGGTCTCAGAGAAGGGAAATTTTAACGTGTTGTATATCAGCAGTGTTTACACACGCCAGTGTCCGAGAGAACACGAGTTATTTCGCTACCTATGTGTCTACCACGAGTGGTGCCTTCAGACCATTTTAAATGGCCTGAAGACACCATTCGTGGTAGAAACCTAGGTAGTAAAATAATTTGTTTAAAAATGAAAAATATTCAAAAGTTCTACAATATAATTGTATTGAACACTTTTTAATACAAATGTGCACTGGTCTAACCCTATTATGACAAAAAACTAAGTATTAAACATTCAATCAATCAATCAATCAATCAATCAATCAATCAATCAATCAATGTATCTCTATTACATCGAAAATAAAACCAGCATAGTATGAATTAAAAATATCCAAAACTTAATAAAACGAACTTTTCCATCAAAATGTTTATAATATCATTAAGAGGAAAGATGAACGTAATTTTTATTTATTTTATAATTTTTTTTAATCCCTTTTAACATCTTCGAAATTTTGGAAGAAAATTTTTTTTTGATTTGAGTTAGCGTTACAGAAAATGTTAGGATTAATTTGGAAATTCTTGCAAAAATCAAATCATTCTCGGATTTTAATGAAACTGTCAGTACTCATTCACAAATGAATACAATTAATTCTGAAATTATTATTTTTTTAAATATTGAAGAAAATATTTTTTAACTCTGTTACCCCTCCTTCACGTAGATTCATGAAATTTTAATAAATTTTAATTGTCTACAAATTATACTTTTATTAGTTAAACGCAGAATTCATCGGGGAATACAAATCATCTATTTTTTTTTAATTTTTCGGCACTATCCGAAAATCTGCTCCGAAGAGTAAAATAAAAAATGCAATAAAACTCTGATATAATTTAATTTGATTAGCTTTTAATTGCTGGAATAAATAATAATAATAATTAGGGATATTATATTTTGAAGAAATTTTTTTCGATTACTAATAAAATTTTAAAAGAATTGTTTTTATTTTTTTATTATAATAATTCATAAAGTTTGCAAAATCTTTTAAAGAACTGTTGTCCTTTTTTTAGTCAAGAATTAATGATTATATTGCCTATCAAAAAATAAAAAAATTAATAAAGATTGTTCACCAAGCATATTTTTAAAATAAGTAAAAAAATCATTTTTGTGTGTAAATAAATATGTTCATTTAAGTACGATGTTACATAGGGATCATAACAAGTTTCCATAGAAGTCATATTTATTTTACAAGTTAACAAGTGTTTTGGACTATTCCCCTTACATGAAAAACGACAAAAACCGCACTTTGATTCTGATTCATGTTTCTTCAAGACGTTTATAAAATTCAACAGCCTGTTTTGCAAGTTATTCCTTAAATATTTAAAGCAACTTTTACATTTTAATTCTTAATTTTCTTATTTTGTTAAAAAATATAATAATTGTGAAATTCACAAATTGTTGGGGTACCTAAAAAGAATATGAAAAATAGATATTAAAAATAAAAATTAATAAATGCCATAACATTTAATAAATTGAGTTCTCTCTGTCTTTTTTTTATTCTGTTATTAAATTGTAAATTTTTAAAGAAAGTTTTATATTATTTTCATTTTTATTTTTTGTAAAACATCTTCAAACGTAAGCCTACAAAACTAAACTAACTAAAATTCCATAAAATATTAGATAATTGCTGAAAACTGTTAAATTTTTTATTTTAGCATAGTTAAAAAAAACAAAACGATTTTTTATGAATAAGATTTATACCAAATTCGTCTTCCATACTTTTGGCCGGATACAGTAAATCATCAGTTGTCGGTTGCTGACAAAGTGTTGACGGCTGCTGATAAGGTGTTGACAGCTGTGATAACAAGCTGTAATTGAGAAGTGCTTTTTGAAACATTTTTCAAGCAGTAAGTGATTAAAATTGTTTCAAGTCAACTTAAAGTAAGTTTAAATTCGGTAATTTGAAGAAAATAATGTGTCAGCAAAGTGTATTTTATTTTTGTCAGATTCTTTAAAACCGAGATTTGGCTTCTTTTTCATCAATCGATGAAAAATGGCGGAAAATTTGAAATTTTAAAAACTTTTTTTTGAATTCAGAAAAGTTTTGATACCAATCAATATAATTTCGTTTTAATATACACCAGGGTATTTTTCTTACTGGAATTACTAAGTTTAATCTCTTGACTTTCAATTAAAGCTAATTTTAAATCTTGAATACAACTTATTTTTTTTAAGTTTCAATTTAAACTGTATCACAGCTCATCAGTACGGTTAGACGGCTGATTGCTTTTTACCCAGGATTGTAACCCGACCGAATTGGCGTCAGTCGGCACTCGGTAGAAGGATGCAGACTTTTTAGCGTGTATACTATCATTTTACACGCCCAATAGCTGAGAGTGTTCTAATTCATTATTGAATGAACGATGCGTATATGCTACAGTAGCTACTGTTTTTCAAAGTCTACCATTGTAGATAGGTGTGCGCTTGTGACCCTGGGTTTGACGCTCTTGCGATCGTGAGAAAAACTGATTAATTTTTTAAAAAAATTGGCTATATGTAGGGGTGCGTATATTGGTGTATATTTTTGGAAGTAGTAGGAAAACTGGGAGGAAAATTTGTCGTCGTGACAAACGTAGAGATCTATACACACTTGCACACCCATTGACGTGCGCAAAGACACACACACATACGCGCGCCCGCCCGCTCACCGGTGCTCACACAATAATAACTATATGCGAACCATATTGGATTTGGCATATATATGTATATGCGTGCCGTTGTGCACATACATATGCATTTCGTGGGTGTATTCCAATAGTGATGTCAACACGCGTAAGGTTGTCGATTTCTCGTACGTATATATGTACGTATGATGTGGTCTGTGTGAAACTGTGATAGGTAAAAATTGCTATTATTTTAATTATTTAAGGGTGTATTGTTATTTTTTATTTTAAAGTCAGTTATTAGCTTGTTTTCTGGTAGTTGCACATATTTAAATGGTAGAAATTCTAATTTATAATGCTTGTTAGTTTTTATGTGTTGGTACTAATTTTACTACAGAACAGGGTAGCAATTTGCGGACTAATACGGCAATAGTAACTTTTGGGGTGAGTTTGATGATAATAACAGTTGTGGTAGCAAATAATTATTGTAAAGCGGTAGTAGTGATTAGTAATGATGGTGGAATGATAATAACAATAAATGCAATTATTATGATGGTAGTTTAAACTAGAGAATAATTGATAGGATTATGGTATCAGCGGTTCCTTTTTTTACCCGTTTGGTATAAATTGTGATAATAGGTATTTATTTTTATGTCTGCATTTGGAAATTATTTCTGATCTTATGCTTAGTATGTTCTTTTGGCGGGTATGAGATATAATTGCTACTTTTTCATGTAGGCAAAGTAAGCATATGTGCGTACGAGAAATCAACAACCGTCCGAGCGTTGACATCGCTATACTATTTAAATACGCCAATCAAATGCGCAACGGCACACATGTACATAAGACAAGCCTAATACGGTTCGCATATAGTTATATTTGTGTGAGCGCCGTTGAGCGGGCGTCCGTGTGTGTGTGTCTTTGCGCACGTCAATGGATGTATAAGTGTGTATATATGTCTGCGTTTTTCACGACGAAAAATTTTCTTCTCATTTCCACAAAAATACACTAATATACGCAGCACTACATATAGCCAATTTTTAATTGTCTGACGATCGCAAAAGCGTGAAACCCAGGGTCACAAACTGAAACCTATCTATATGAATATGACGGCTCTATCACTGATATTGAGCGCTTTCAAACTTTCAAACAAGTACCGCGCATACATTATATATAAATAATATAATATATATAACAAATTGCATATATATATATATATATATATATATATATATATATATATATATTTATTTTACATATACATTTCACAAACACGCACGCGCACACACACACACATACATACATATATATAGTTGCAAGAATAAAGATCAGAACGGTGTTAAGAAAAGTCTAAATGCGAAATAACTTTTTATCTTAAAGCTTCATAAAACATTTTATCAAGGAAAAACAAGGACATAAAGGTAAATTATATAATTCCAAAATATAAAGCACAATAAACTTATTTTGATAAAGTCATAAGAATAATTATATAAAATTCGGAATTAGAGCACTCTGGCTATTGAGCGCTTATAATGATAATATACGCGCTAAAAGGTCTGCCTTCTTCCACCGAACGCCCATAGCCCAGAGGTAGAATCGCCAACTGACGCCAATTCGGTCGGGTTTCAATCCTGGGTTAAAAAACATTCGGAGTTGAACCGTACTGATGAGCTGTGATACAGCGAAACATGATGTGTCTGGGGATGACAATATATATATATATATATATAGACACACACACAAATGAAGAGAACCAACAGGTTAAGAGTCAAGAGTTCTCTGGCATTTACTTTTTTAAAAAAATTGCTCAATGCAATTTAGGGCGTAATATAATTAAATTTATAATTTAATTAAAAATATTTTACATTGCGACATGAAATTTTCTGTTTCAAGATTTGAAGTTATTTTGTCACCAGGCAATTTTCAGTGACTTTGGTGAAAATAGAAAACACTATATTTGCTTATTAAAGAGTAAATATGGAGAGAGAAGACGGAAAATTCAGATCTTATGAGTGCGTCTAATTCAACTAATCAGAATGAAGGTCGACTTTAAAAATTCAAAATATAGGTTAGATGTTACTGGACGTGAGGTATTTATACATGCGACGAGAATTGTCATATTTACGGCTGGGCTGTCTACTTCCAACGAGAAATATACATTTTAGTTATGAGGAAATACTCTTAGAGATATTTGTATCCCTGATAAGGGGTTAATCTTTGTTTTCTTTTTACAAACAGAAATAAATATAAAAATAAAATAAAAATTATATTTTATTACCTGTCTAAATGGATATTTGATATGAATAAAATATTTTTGTTTATTGGTTCCAAATACATTTCTTTTTTAATTCATCATGTATTCTTAACACATAACAATCCTAAAATTAAATAACAATGAATTAAATTAATGTCATTTGCTTCATAATACAAAATAAAATAAAGGATAGATTAAAGCAATCAATAGACATATAAAAAAATATTAACTATATTCTAAGATGAACATTTTACAATGTCTAAATATAACAGCAATTTAATTTGGTTTTACTTTTTTCTTTTATTTCTTTTATTATTTATTAATTTTTCAGAAAACAAAGATGAACCCCTTATCAAAAATACATATATCTCTAAGAATATTTCTTCTTAACTAAAATGTATACTTCTCACCGGAAGTAGATAACCCAGTCATTAACATGACAGTTCTCCTAAACATGTATGTATACCTCACATCCTCTAACATTTAACCTATATTTAAAAATTTCGACCTTCATTCTGATTAGTTAAATTAGACGCACTAATGAGATGTAAATCCTTCGTATATATATGGATCATCATTATATATATATATATATATATATATATATATATATATATATATATATATATACATATACTAGTAGTAGTATAGCCCGGCATTGCTCGAGTGTAATGAAAGCTTTAAAACTAATCCATGGTCCTGGAGCTCAGACTCTTTGGACGTTGGCACGAAAGACTAAAAAGTAATAGTTGTTTCCAGTTAAAGCGAAACCGTAGACTGAAAGAAAAATGAAAGGATGTCAGTCAAATTTTGATTTCCTGGTTTCGATATCAAATAAGTTTTTTTCGTCGTAAACTGAAAATTTTGTAGGCAAATAAGTCCTCTGAGTAGATGGTATTATGGCTGAGACTAAGAACTACAATTATACCTACTTGGGAGCCAAGCCCGAAGCAAAAATTAAAATAAAAGGGCTGAAAAAAATACAGACATGCAGGCGGATAAACAGACACACACACATGTTGTCTTTTATATATTATTGATTTTATATATTATCTTTTACATATTATTGATTTTCTGCACTATTGTAAGAACTGCAACTTTGAAACTTCTGAATATCGTTTCTTATGTCTTTGTCTACGAGTGTATCAAATTTGATTAAAATCGGACCACTTCTTCTATAACCCGATTTTTTCGATTATCAATTTTCGATATTTATCTGGGGTACCTCGACACAAAACCTAGCTAAGAACACACGCAGACGCTTATAGTACAACTGTGTAAATTTTCAAGAAAATCGGTTCAGCCGTTTCGAACTTTATAGGTAACGGACACACAGACACACACAGACAAAGTTCCATTTATAAATAAGTTTAGATGCGGAATGTTTCAGAGATTAACAAAAACGAATTAACAACCGACATATTTGATTTATTTGTTTGAACATTATTTTTAATCGATAATCGCGATTGAGTAAATATTCTGTTTTTAATTAAACGCTATATATATATATATATATATATATATATATATATATATATATAGTAGCGAGCATAGCATAAAGATCAGAACGATGTTAAGAAAACGTCTTAATACCAAATAATTTGTTTTATTTTAAAGCTTCAAAGAACTTTTTATCAAGGAACAAACGGATATAAATGTAAATTTTATAATTTCAAAATATCAAGCACAATAAACTTATTTTGATAAAGTTATAAGAATAATTATATAACATTCGAAAAAAATAGATGATCAGAAGCATCAGAACGATTAAATAAATTCAAAAAATTTAATAATTATTTTGTATTATTGAAAATGTTTTAGGTATAGCATATAAAATCGGGTAGTTTACTAAATTACACCGGCTTTTTACTGACTCTTGCATTGTAAACATGGCGAAAAAATCTGTGACATCATTAGAACTAAGAAAACTGATAGTCAAGTTACGTAATGAAGATAAACTCTCGATTGAGGATATTTCAAAGAGTATTGGGGGAATTTAAAAGTGTTATTCACAGCATTTTAAGAAAACTTGAGAAAACTGTGTCATGTGAAGTCAATTTGAGCACTGATGAATTGAAACAACCGTGTTGCGAGAAACCTGTTCTTGCCACTGAACTGATACTTGGTGTCACTAATAATCTGATCAGATGGCAAAGTAGAAAGAATTATTGTCCATACCATTTCTGGCTCAATATCTTGGCGACTGGGCAATTACCCAGGGACAATCGAGTTATTGATTAAATCTGGTCGGGACGATTACAGATGAGGTTCATATTTACATCTCATATATCAAGTCATACAGTTTCCACATATTAACTGCGACTCAATCAGCAATGTCGCATTTTCAAAACAAAGAAATCACGTCAACACTTACTTGCAGGAATATTCTGTAGCAGACAATACGGCTTAAGTGGCCGAGGAATGAACAAACACCGTGAGGTCGTCAAATCCTCTTTAAAGTATATTTCTATTAAACTTGTGTCATACAAGACTAAGCCAGTAGGGCATCCAAGAGCCGTTAACTGCACTAAAAGTGGCCTACAGGACTAACCATCTATATATGGCTATAAGGTCTACATCGGTCTCAGATCAATTTCGTACAGTACCACAGGAGAGGGCGAAAAGAATGAAATTAACTACATTTGCTCTATAGTAAGCGCCTTCTTACTGTTTATCTAACAAAAGACTTAATAACAATTTCAGGATGCAGACTTACTGAATGAGGTTGTTGAAAGTAGATAAAAACTGACAAAATATCATTATCGTAGGGACGAATGAAAACAATTCTTAAGTGACACGGATATCGTCCTTATTATAATATAGATATTCATGTAGGTTAACTCTACATTGATTTTAAGATTTTATGGTAACCTTGCAACATGAGCATAAGCTACCATACAGACGTATAAAGATAATTTGCAGAACTGATTCGACACCAAAGACGAGTTTTAAGAGGAATAAGAGAAGAATATGGACAGAGTTAAAAATACAAATACAAAGAATCCTTGATAATAGGTAAAAGAATAGCCGAAAGCGCTCAAATATACATAACATTTGTACAGTTTTTAATCGCAGTACCTTATTAATGAAACTTGTGTACACACACACACACACACACACACACACACACACACACACACACACACACACACACACACTTCAAATTTTTTGAGATAATAATTACTTAATTATACACGTCTTATTAAATAACCTCTAGCTGGGGAAGAAGAAATGAATTCATAGATTTTCCAAGCGTATTTTTGTCTAATATAACGATCCCACTGTCTCTTCTTGGGTTAAATCAGGCATCAATGGTTTCATCCCAGCCAGGAAGTTACGACTTAAAGTTACGACCCTGGTTCTCCCCTGCTTGCTCAGCCGCAATTGACTACAGGAACGACTTTTTCCGCTTTTATTAGACTCACTCGTCTGACCATAATAGACGTCTTTTTGCCTCTGGTCGTAATGAGTGCAAGAGGATCCAAAATAATGCTAAGCTGTTGTTCGATGACAGAATGAAGCAGCATCACGCATGTTCGGCTCCAAAGACTACTGGTGGCTCTGTAAAAACTTGTTAAACAACAGCAAGCACTAAATCCATCTTTTAATCAATAAATTTAAGGTCCTTACATCTTCAGCGGACAAAGCCGAGTGCTTTGTTCGCAGATTCTCAGCATTTGATCCATCTAGAGTATTTGCACCCATCTTCCCATATAGAACTGAGGCTCAACTAGTCTCTAGCATAATTTCAAAGCTTGACCCCCATAAGGCGAGTAAAGTTGACAGAATCATTGTCCTGAAGAAATCTGCCCCTGAACGCTTTTATGTCTTCTTCAAACTCTACAACTACTTCCTTTCTCCTTCTTCCTTTCTGCTGGAAGCCCTCCGCTGTGGTTCCTGCATTTAAGAACTCTGGAGAAACTCCAGACCTCTTTAAATATCGCCCTATTTGCCTCCTACTAATTATTGGCAAAATCTTCGAGTCTATTATTAATGCTGAAGTGGTTCAATATCTCACAGACCACAGCCTTTTCTCCGACAAACTGTGTGGTTTCTGCTTCATTAAGTTTACTGCTGATATGCTAACAACCACCAGAGAGTATATATACCAGGCTCTCAATGAAAACGGTGAAGCTCGAGCTGTTGCCTTAAATATCTCAAAAGCATTTGACAGCTGCAGGGCTATGCTATACGAACGCGGGTGTTCATCAAGGCTCTATTGTAGGTCCTACGCTTTTTATGATCTTCATCAATGGTCTCCTTGGTGTAATCAGATCAAAAGTAGGCATCTACACTGACGACACCACTATTTACTCACGCCTTGATAAGAAATCTGCCGAGACTGACAAAGCAAATCTCACTGCAGATCTTGGAAATGATCTTCAGTCTGTAATGGAGTGGGGTAAAAAATGGCTCGTAAATTCTTATGCTTCCAAAACGAAGCTGCTATTCTTTAACCATCATAAACAGTCGCTCTTACCCCCCCCCCCCCATCAGTATGAATAAGACTAGTCTTTCAGAAAGCAAAACACTGCGCCTCCTCGTCCTAATTCTCTCAGCCGACATCAAGTATAATGATTACATGAATCAATATTTAAATCTGCTACTAGTATGGTTGGTCAACTGCGTAGGGCCAGGAAGTTTTTTTTTCGTCCTAATTCATCTTGCTCATTTATAAATCTACCATCCGCCCGTGGATTAAATATTGCTGTCACATCTGGTCTGGTGCGCCTGTTATTCATTTTGGGGATCTTGACAAAATCCAACTGATAATCTGAAATGTAATCGATCACGACCTGGTAGCTCAAATCCAGTCAATTTCTCACCGACGTAGTATAGTTTCCCACAGTCTCTTCTACAAATACATTCACAGCTTTTGTTCCGAAAAGCATAGCTCACTGCATGAATTTACTAAAAACTATGTCCCACCCTTTTACAGTGAAACTAATCAAATGTAACCGTAATTTCTACTCTAGCAACTTCTTTTCTTTCACTTCCCGCCAGTGAAACTCCCTTCCATATACTTGCTTTCCTGACAGCTACACTCTCCATGAATTTAAATACAATTTCAAATGCCATCTTTTATCTCCTTGACTCGCATCTTTTCCCTGAAAACCCTTATATAATATTATTTTCCCTTTCCACTCTACTTTCATGCAACTCTCTTCACACTCATCTTTCTCTAACACATTCTCTGACACACTCTGTAACTTGTTCCCCTTTCTTATCACTCTCCTTTTATGTAACACCATGCGCTCCAGTAACTGCCTTGCTTGGGGTGATATGATTATAAAAAATATTATCCATCACATCAGCCACATATCCAAGGTTACAGCCCCTAGCTGTTACCCATCAAGTTATTAACGGGCCTCAACGTTACCTAACCTCAGTGATCGTGCGGCAATCGGTGTTTCGAAAAGATATGGTGTAAGCTGCAAAATACATCTAAATGAACAAACGGTAAATTCAATCTGTCCGTCCTGGTGTCTATCCGTCCTTTATCTCAGACCACACTTGCTCTACACAGACATATTAGTCCTTATAGAAATCAAGATGATCCTGGAACTGAACATTTGATATCATCTAGTATTTGAACATCCAATATTGTGATTTGTTTCGGCTTTAGAATGAAATAGTTAAAAATTCAAATTTTAAATTTAATTATAATATAATATAAAATAATATAATATAATATAATAACCTAAATAAATAAACGGCAAATTCTGTCTGTCCGTCGTGGTGTCTGAAAACCGTTGTTTAACTCTAACCATACTTGCTCTAAACAGACTTATTACTCCTTATTGGAATCAAGATAATCCTGGGAGTGGAAATCTGCACTTTACCTGGTGATTGAACATCCTGCACTGAAATTTGTGTGCTGATGATGACGGAAAACACCTGAAAAATATTAATGATTTTAAAAGTTCTTAATTCATATTGAGTTTAAAGTAACACAAACTACTTTAGAATTGAAACATTTTTGTTTTAAATTCATTTTGTAATATCTCTAAACTTTTGTAAATTGAGGAAATCAGTTTGATTCCTGTAAAATGCCAAAATATCAGAATTAAAGTGAGAGGTTTCGTGACATGAGTTTTTGAAGTTATACGGAACTTGTGATTTGAAGAACGCAATTTTCGGCCTAAATCATTGTGCATTTGGTTGCAATAAAATATGTTGAATAATTTTTTCTGTTATTTTTAGTACTGGTGTCGTGTATTTTTGTAAGGCTACTTTTATTTGTTTATCAATGATATAGTTAGGAAAATTAATCTTAACCAATGTTTGATTTATGCATTTTACTTCGTTCAAAATATTCTCTGGAAGGAGGAATTTTGATGTGCTCTTTTAAAGAAGTTCGTTATTCCTGCCATTTTATATATTTCCAGGCATTGGTTATTATAGTTTAGAAGACAATAGTTCTTACTGGCCTGTTTTTTTTTATACAGGTAAGTGATAAATTCTTTGGGTTTAGCTCTATATTAACATGAAGGAACAGGAATTGGTTATCGTCCATGAGTTCATAATTGAGTTATTTTTAAAATTTCATTTCAGATTTACAATTTCGTTCCTATTTTTTTATCAAAACAAAATGTCATCAATATACTTTGTATAAAAAAAGTATATATTGTATACATATGTATGTATGCAAGACAAGAATGAAATAAAATCACGAAAAATATAGCAGACGTAAAATGCCCTCTGGGTGACTGTAGCGGGGAGAGAGAATATATCACCCATCAGACTGATTTAAATGGAAACGACTGGGATATAGACACGGCTACAACGTGTGTTTGCGGCAAAAGATTTAACGGTTTACGCGGGTTACGTATCCATAAGGGACGCTAGTGCAAACAGCGTAATTCTCCTACTGGAGAATATAAATCGAGTTATGGGATTATGAACCTGTACTACACCCACAACCTTCAGGATACAATCGTTGAGCCAACAGTACCCTGGAGAAATCCTAAGTAAATCAAGAATCCAGTAGCCAAAAAATAACCAGAAAGCTATGTGAACAAACCTTGATAAAGAGCTTTCTTTTATCCTTAATACCAATCTTAAGGGTCCCATAGTGCAACAGATCAGTTCCTTTTGTAGAATAATACACAACGTTTGCCTTGAGCGGTTTGAGAAGAAAGAGAACAAGGAGGAAAAACGACCAAACCGACGACAAGTACAGAAAGGAAAATTAAGAGCAGGACAAAGGTTACTGAAGCACCGTTTTGAAGAAGCTTATATCAGAAGGAAGATTCTAGTGATATCCAGAGATGAGAATCAAAGGGAGCATCGGAGGAAAAAGCGGCAGTCTCGAAGATCTTTCTTTATAAATCCGCATGCTTTTGTTAAGAAACTTTTCGTGGAAGCAAACAGCGGTAAACGATGCCCCTCAAGAGGAGTTATAGAATCATTTGAAGATGACGTACTCAGTTAAGATGCGAGACATACCAATCCCACCTATGAATAGTTTACCAAGGCCTCGAGATCATGATTGATGATAGTGGAATAAAAGCAAGTTAAGTCCGGGATTTTGTCGAAAAGGCACGCGGTGGTAGTGCCCCCGGAATGAATGGGATATCATATAAATTACACAAAAACTGCCTAGGCGTTCTCAGGAAACTCACTAGCCTACTCCAGTGGTATTGTACCGCAGGAATGGTGTTTTGCTGATCGCATTTGGATACCTAAAGAAATGAACTCAAAGGCATTTCCAAGTTTTGCCCCATATTCCTCCTCAATGTAGAGGGGAAATATTATTTAGAGTGATCGCTCGTCGAATGACAGATTTTCTTCTAGAAAACAAGTACATAAACACATCTGTTCAAAAGGCTGAGATAGCTGGCTTCCCTGGTTGTCTGGAGCATGCACAGATGATATGGGATTTCAAACTATCAGTCAAAAGAAATAAAACAGAACTCTGCGTATACTACGCAGAGTTCTGTTTTATCTTGCCACTGCATATGCGTCAGTCCCACATAAGTTGATATGAATGACCCTTGAGTTTTTCAACTTCCCTACCAAGATTAGGGAAATCATAATAAAGTATTTTAACTCAGCTTTTATAAAATTCACCGTTAATGGTTACACTACCAAATGGCAACCACCTGAGATTAGCATCATAATGGGCTGTGTAATTTCCCCGTTTCTTTTCGTTTTGGTCATGGAGTTAATTTTACGAGGCTCATCAAGCACAGAGTGATGACTAATGAACAACTGGTCCTTCCTCCTTCTAGGGCTTTTATGGATGATATCACCATTTTCGTCCCTTCTAAAACTGCTGCCGATGAACTATTACAAAAATATCATGATCTCTTCACATGGGCAAGAATGAAGGCAAAGCCCGATAAAAGTCGAAGCCTGTCATTAGTTTGAGGGTTTGTCAAGGGAATTCACTTCAAAATTGGTGATAAAACAATACCAACAGTAAACGAAATGCCAGTGAAAAGCCTCGGACGGATGTATGAAATCCCTCTGACTGATCGACATTGGGGTACAGAGTTACAGAAAGCAGCTTTAAGGGGTCTAATTTCGATCGATAGAACCCGGCAAAATGAAAACATGGTGTTACCAACATGGCCTATTACCCCGCCTTTTGTGGCCTTTGCAGATGTATGAAATTGCACTCTCTAGTATTGAGCGCATTGAGAAAGTGATCAATAAATATCTGTGTAAGTGGCTTGGAGTTTTTCATTGTTTTTCGAAAGTGGGACTATATACCAACTCCGGACATCTGCAGCTCCATATACACTCATTAGTGAAGAAATTCATGATTAGGAAGGTACGCCTACACATGATGATGAGGGACTCGGCTGATGATTGCATTAAGAGAGTGCATCCAGAGATTAAATCTGGTAGAAAGTAGTCCGCTGCAGAGGCAACCCAAGAAGCGGAAACCAGGCTGCTAGTCAGAGATATCATGGGTGTAACTCAAAATGGTCAGTTTGGACTGGGAAACATAACGCACAAGTTCTTCTCCAAGGAGAAACCAAACGGAAAGAGGCGCATGGTAATGGAAGAAGTTAAAATGTTCGAAGAGGAGCATAGAATAGCCACTGCTGTTAGTCAAGCTAAACAGTGTAAGTGGACAACCTGGAAATATATAGAACCGATTAAACTTTCTTGAAACTCATTAATCGCGATGGAGCCATTGGCGATATGTTTTCTTCTTTGATCTACATTCGACCTTCTTCGAAATGAAACAAACCTCAAAATGTGGGCATACATAGATACAGATATCTGTTTTTCCTGTAAAAGGGACCGAGGTCCCTTGTGTCATGTGCTTTCTGCTTGTCCACAATCGCTCCAGATATATACGTGGCGACACAACAAGGTATTAAAAGTGATCAAGGAGTTAATAAGAACACAATGTGAGACAGCAAACCAACAGCTTGTGGCAGCCAAGGAGACTAAGATCAGATTTCATAAGGAGGGTGAATGCCTTGCAAAGAAAAAAACAAACAGCCGTGAATATGAAGCTGCTGAGCGAAGCCAGTGATTGGAAGGTTTCAGTAGACCTAATGACGTCTCTCAAATTTCCAATACACATCGCACAGACAAACAAGCGTCCCGATATCGTATTGTGGTCAGACTAAAAAAAGACTATCTTCCTAATAAAGTTAACAGTCCCCTGGGAAGAGAACAGGGTAGAGGCGCAGGAGCTAAAGAAAACCGATACGAGTCACTGCGTGCCGAATGTGTGGACAATGGTTGTAACGTGATGCCTGTTGAAGTTGTGTGTCGTGGGTTTCTGGGACATTCAGTTATTTCTTTCCTTTCTAAAATAGGCATCACTGGCCGTGGTTTAAAAAGCGCTTCACACCGCATTCAAACAACGGTACAGAACGCTTCAAGTTGGATTTGGTCGAGATCAAAACAACAAGCAAACAAAATTCGCGCAACATCACGATCTAATATGCACAAATGAGATCTCTGTGTGGTCATCTATAACGATTTTTTTTCTTCTTCCTTCACGAACGTGTTAATAACGGCAAACGCGTTCAGGAAATTTCATTGCCGATATAAACTGCAAGGAGGAACGATAGTTTTATTTCCTTCTTGATGAGAATATACAAGAGGGACAATCAACAAGTTCATCTTCATACCCTGCCTGGTGGCAAACGCTGCTGGTGGCGCCAGGGGTAGCGGTCCCGCCAGAGCCACCGAAACCGTGACATCACCCCTGGTCGGCGGCTGATGAAGACAGGGTATTGCACGTGCTAACACATGTTGTATGTCAGAAAAAGAAATATATATATATATATATATATATATATATATTTACCCTTGTGAAAATTAAGTGAAACAAAAGGATTAATGTTTTCTTAGTATCCTTCACACTTTTCCTGATCACGTATATGTCGTTTCATGTCGTTATTTATCCCCATGAGAGTACTTTATGTTTTGGACTAATAGAGTCAGATTTTCTTCATCTTGATGACACGATTAACAGTTGAAAGGCTGGAACAAACAAAATCCGCGATCTGTCTTTAAGGCTTGCCTGTGTGTTAATGCAGCGTTAACATTTTCGTACGCTTCCTTGGAGTATCACAATGGCCGTAGGACAGCTATTCGACAGTTGAGACAATAGTATCCGGGCGTGATGAAAATGTGATGCAATCATGAATGACAATATTTCTTAAGGCCAAACAAATTTCATTATACAACCCGAAAATAGATTAATAATATTGCACACCACTGCAAATAACATAATCTGAAGAAAAAATAAAAATCATTACACTCTGAAAATCTAGTTGATTTAAAACTGACGGTATGGCGAAAGAAAGGTAACTAAAGCACTAGTTTCATTTAATTTGCACAAGTGCGTATATATGCACGCATACGCACACAGTCATCAAGTATATTTATTCCCAATGCATCTCTTTATATATATATATATATACTTCATTATCTTATTGTTTGTATCAAAAATAAATCCACACCAGATCATTCCAATAATTCAATTTCTTCTTATTGCTAAATTTATTCCCATATATTCCTATAAAAGGAGAAAGTATCTTGGAGAGTATTCTTCATGGAATCGTAGAGAAATGTTTTTAAAAAAGTAATTAGAATTCTCGAGATTGCATGAAGAAAATTGTTGGCTAAAAAAAGTTCTATCACTTATCGTGTTTATTTCTATCTAGTGAAAAATCAATCTCGTCTCTTTGTCGTTGTAAGAAGCCAGGGATTTAACTTCAATAATTTGCTTAGAGTCACAGTTCAATATATATTCAGTTTCACAATACGTAGGCATCGGAGATTTTACTGGTACAAAGCAAATGCAAGTCATAAATTGTAAATATGTAGTTATTTGAAACGAGAAATAGGGATTTCGTTTCCGAGATAAATGTATTTCTACTGCAGCAAACATACTGTTTGCAAGTGATTTTTTATGAGAAGCAACTTTGTATACAAGTTACTTTTATCAAGAAAAGTATTACTGTTTGATATGCAAGAATTTTCTGTGGTTGTCGTTGTTGTAGTTTACGAGAACTGATATAAAATGCTAAATAAATATACATTTTTCACACACACACACAGAGAGAGAGAGAGAGAGAGAGAGAGAGAGAGAGAGAGAGAGAGAGAGAGAGAGCTAGAATTGAAATCAAACGGTATCAGAAAGCGTGATGTTTTTTTCTTACAAATACAGACGTGATTTGTTTTCATAAATACAAAGAGCATCTTTGTATAATATGCACACTTATTCGGCGATATAGATATACTATGTTCTTGATTTCCGTTGATATAATTACAGTACATCTGATGGTTCGGATGTGAAAGAGTTTTGTTAATATTTATCTAAGTACAATGAGCATCTTTGTATAAGGCGCTACGATGATTTCCTAAATAAGTGTTTCACCTAAAATATATAGAGCCCCCCTTCGACCATCAAAGCGCTACCGGATATGTAGAAATGTGTGAAATCAGTAAAGAATATCTGATGTATTTATAAAAGTATTGGGCACACCTATATATAAGGCGCTACACTATATTGAAAAGTACATCAATCAATACATCCTGCTTGTGTTTGTCACTTAGCTGGAGTTGAACATAACACAACCAATGTTTAGAATTAGTAATGGATGCATAAGCTTCATGCATTTATAGATGTATGAGACAGTTTTGTATAAGGCGCATTTCTATTTTTAGAGACAGATGAAGCAATTGAATATTATAAAGTGTAATTGCATTAATCTCGATGTTTAGTTGTAAGAGTCGCAATGTGGCATGTAAGCTGAAGGATCGGCCCGATGTATTTATTGACAAAGTAAAGGAAATCATAACAAATTAATAAATTCCGTCCTGATTGTAACACAGTACCTGAAAGCTTTTTTGAATGGCCGTAATGTATTTTGTTGCGAAAGCAACCAGTAGACTTTGTTTCAAACATTTCACATTGTTTTTTTCTTCGTTCTTCTTTTGTTTCATTTACAAATTAGCGGCGTGATCTTTGTGCTGTGAAGAAAAGAAGGAATACGATTGGAAAAAAATCGAGAAAAGCCGACGTAGTTTTACTTTCTTTAGGTTTAATGGACATTTTTCTTCCGAATTCTTTCATTTTTTCTTCCCATATTATGGAAGGTGATGTACGTTGTGCTGCAGTGGATATCGGCTCGGAACGAAAAATCGAAGAGTTCCTTGGCAGAAAGATTAAGTACTCTTTGTTAGATATTTATTTGGCTGAGAATCTATCTATCTATCTATCTATCTATCTATCTATCTATCTATCTATCTATCTATCTATCTTGACGTGGTGTAATGGTTTTCAATCGTCTCCCGTAGAATAATTACGACTGAGTAGTGTGTTTGATCCTCAATGGTTACCCTATACTTTTCATCTTGTTCCGTATTTAAAGTTCGCTTAAAACATTCTTTACGGCCTAGTGCCACATATAATCTTCGCTTAGAAAATCATAATCTCTATATCTGGATGTTTGTGAATATTCGTATAGTCGCACACGAATGTGCGCAGATACCAATGCAGAAGCAGTACGTCTACTTACCCATTTATTATGAAAGCTCCTTCGTTATGCACAGAAAGAAGCAGTCACTATTTCTGTGAAATTCCCAGAGATTCAAATTCTTTAATCCATAATAAAAATGCATTAAAACGGGTCGCCATTTCCTTTAATACATTCAGTAACTGAATAAAATTTCAACAAAGCTTAAAATTGCAAAAATAATGGCTAGCTACCATCAGAGCCACTCAGTTCTTTGAGGACACATTTTTTAATAGCTCTATCTTTTTACTTTTTTGATTAACAACTTTGTTTCAGATAAACGATAAAAAACATCAAGATCAGCAAATGAAAAAGCACGCTGTAATCTTTACCTTAAAGGGATTTAGAGATTACTCACTTCCTGAATGTTACAAATAATTATTTTATCCCTGATGCAAACGTAGTCAATAGGCGTGTATCTGTGTATGTGCATGCATGTATGTGTATTCTGCAGATGACTCCATTTAAGAGATTTTCTTCTTCTTCTTCTATGTGCCGTGTTCTATCATAGCCTTCCACATCACCTAGTATCTCTTAACACGGCTTATCCTGTTACTTCTTCCAAACCCATCAAGTATGTTACTCGTTGCTTTCTCCTTTTTATTTTCCTCTATCTGACCTGTGAGTATCTGAGTCTCCAAGCCATTCTTTCTTATTACATATCCCAGGAACTTCAGCTGTCTTTTCCTGAAGTATTAGTTTCCTTTAAGTTTCCATCTTCTCCAAAGTTTCATAGTTGCTCACATGATCATTGTTCACATGGTATCCTCAGTATCCTCCTGTAGAACCACATTTCGGTTGTGTCAAGTCTCTTATTCATCTTTGAGGAGATTGTCCAGCATTCACTGCCATACTGAAAAACAAACATCCAGTACGTTCTTCTTCGTTTTCAACGAAATGTTTCTGTCTTTCAATTTCGGACCTCAGTTTCGCACTTTCCCTCCTTTGTTAGAACACTTTGCAGGTTCTGTAAATTTCTGTACCTGCTTGATTTTAATATTTCCAGCCTGTAGTTGGCAATTTGGATTCCTAAAATATCAAATTCATGACCTAATGCCTCTAAGTAAGATCATGATTTTCATAATCTCATCCGGCCGTCAGTCGTCATCATCTAACTATGTTACAGGATTTGTTATGCTAGTATGGTGGCTTTCTCTTTATCTTGATAATTACTTACCCTGTTTTGGCTGCTATATATTTTTACTAGTAATGACTAACGAATTATTTTTACTAGCACATGTGCATCTGTAAAGATATAAATTCATACATAACAAGATAAGTCTATACAAGTGGTTCTTGGACAGGAGGCATTTTAGTCGTGTATATATATATAATGTTGAACTCACATATCTAGGGATAGACGAAGTCGAAAAATAAAATTAGTGACATCAAAAAACTAAAGTATGATGGAGTGAACAATTGTAATACTCGCAAATTTGTCACCGACACATTATTCAATAAAAAAAATAAAAATGCAATTGGACACGGGATCTGATCTGTCAATAATTAATTTGCATACATGAGAAAAATTAAGAAAAGCCGATCTTGCTAAAATCAAATAAGAACGCTATGTCAGTGACTGGGGAAAATCAAATTCGTGGGTGAATTTATTACCAAGGTCACGCTCAACGATAAAATACGCAAATTAAAGTTATTTGTCGGAAAGAATACTACTAATCTGCTTGAAACAAACTGGATAACCGGATTTCAATTTTGAGATTTACTAATAAATTGTTTTTGCTATAACGTGGAAAGCCTGCATACCGAAGCTCAGAAATTACAAGATTAAAGGAAACATTTCCTACTGTTTTTTTCTTCCGGGTTGGGTAAATGTACTAAGATGGTAGCGAAATTTCAACTCCACAAAAATACACAACCAGTTTTTAAAAAGAAACGAAATGTATCTTTCGCCTCACTTGAGCAGATCAATAACGAACTTGATAGATCGGAAAAACCCGTTGTTTTTTTCAAAAGTAGAATAAAGCAGTTGGGCTGCACCGACGGTGTACGTAAAGAAAAAAATCATAAATTCATGTCTACACCGATTTCTCCACAGGATTGAACGCTGCACTTAAGGATTTCAACTATCCTCATCCGTCACCGGAGGATATTTTTGCAAAGCTAAATGGAGGAAAAGTATTCTCAAAAATTGATCTTAGCGACGCGTACTTACAAATTCCGGTGGAAGAGGAGAGTTCAAACCTACTATGTGTAACATACATCGTGGATTATACAAATTTAATAGATTGCCATCTGGAGTCAAAGTCTCACCGGCAATTTTCCCAAGAGGTAATGGATACAATGCTAAGTGGCCTTGATTTCGCGGTGGCGTATCTAGTGATATGCTAATGAAAAGCGGAAATGTAGCGGAACACGTTGAATACGTTAATAGACTTTTTTTCTAGAACCCAAGACTATGGGTTTAAACTCAAAGAAAATAAGTGTGAATTTTTTATGGAAATACCTTGGACAAAAATGGAAGAAGGCCAAACCCAGAGCGAGATGCGGCCATTAAAGATATGCCGGCTCCGAATATGATCATATCTCTGCAAAGTTATTTGGACTGGCAAATTATTATCAAATTTTAATTTCTAAAATGTATGATCTACGTGCTCCATTGAATAAGCTACTAAAAAAAAGAAAAGCTTTGGGATTAGACAACTGAATGCCAGCAGGCATTTTAAAAAAATAAAAGAAACTAACTTCAGACTTATTTCTAACCTACTATAAGCCGGATTTAAAAATTATAGTAGCTTGTGATGAAAGCGCGTATGGTATAGGGGCATGCATCTTACATAAACTACCTGACGGTCAAATTAAACCGATAGCCCATGCTTCTAGAGCCCTACTTCCTGTTGAAAAAAACTACTCGCAGATTGAAAAAGAGGCACTCGGCATAAAATTTGCGGTTTCGAAGTTTCATCGTTTTGTCCACGGTCGTCATTTCACATTGCAAACTGACCATAAGCCGCTGCTTTCTATTTTTGGATCAAAAAAATGTTTCCTGAAGCATACAGCCAACAGGCTACAAAGATGGGGAACAATGTTATTAAATTATGATTTCAATACGGAGTATGTACCGTCTAATAAGTTTGGCTACGCGGATGGACTATCGAGATTGATTCCAAATATTTAGGGAACCGTTGGAAGACACGGTAATTGTCTCACTTAAATCCGAAGGAGAGTTAATATCTACTGCGTGCAATGCGGTTCGCGAACTAGAAGTAACGTTGGATAAAATCAAACAAGACGCTACCTGGGATAAATATGTTATCCAAAAAAAGGAAAAATAGCTGAAAGAGACCGGTGTACGACGAACGTTTTTTTTTATTACGCGAAACAGTGCTGTTGTATAAAGAACGTGTAGTAATGCCGTTAACATTACAAAAGCAAATCTTAAAAGATTTTCACACTGGCTATCCAGGCAGCACAAACATGAAAAGCCTGATCCATAATTTTGTATATTGGCCAAATATGGATAGAGACATCGAAAACGCAATTAAAAGATGTAAAGTCTGTGCCTTAGCAGCAAAGGCAGCCATCATTAAATTTAAGCCCTGGCCTAAAATAGACCTACCATGGTTTAGATTACATATCGACTTCGCCGGCCCACTGGAAGGATATATTATAGTTGAGAGTCGCCCGAAATACGGTGAATTAAAAACCCACCATCGGAGAGCCCAAAATTTTTTCTTCGTGAGTTATTTGCAAGATTCGATGTAGTAGACACCATAGTAACCGATAGTGGAAGTCAATTTACTCCAAAACAATTTAAGAACTTCTGTAAAGAATATCAAATCGAACACATTACCACGGCTTCGTACCATCCGAGGTCAAACGGACTAGCAGAAAATTTTGTTGATACCTTGAAGAGAACCTTAAAAACGCTCGTGAGACATCAGCGGATAAAGCCCTGCAAAAGATTTCTGCAAGTTTACAGAATTACACCCAATGATGGAACACTAGCCTCACAATCGCCAGCTGAGGTGATGTTTGCACGCCGTGTAACGTCTCTTTTTGACAAACTGCTCCCAAAACAGACAAAGCCAGATAGAAATAATTTCGTTTCTGTAGAACGATACACCCCTGGTGAAGAATTTTTTTTTAAAGTTTGCAAAAACAACAAATATTTTTGGGAGATGGGCACAGTTGAAAGAAGAGTCGGGAACATGATGTACGTGGTAAAAGGTCAAAAGTTTATCTGCAGACGGCACATCAACCAAATCAGCGTTTTACGGACGATTTTGACAGTGGTCCCGCGAAAGAAACGGCAATGGATGTAATCTACAATACTTTTGATATACAAACACCTGCAACAGATCTACCAAAAGAGCGCTGATCAAAAAGAAGGGAATTCACGGATCACTTGAGAGTCGACCATAAGCGCAGGAGATATTCTACGTTGTTGCTGAAAAGTTAATACAGTTGTCTTTGTTTTTTCCTCTCATTTTCTTTTATTAAAAAAGGCTATTAGACTCTTACGGAGTGAAGCTTTAGTGGGGTGTTATGGTGAACTCACCTGTCTAAGGATAGTGGACTCTCCCTCCTAATATAAGTAACGGTGTAGCGAGTAGTCAGGCAGAAGATACGAGTCAGTGACCTGGCAAATTACTTTGCGTTACTACGTGATGACACAATGTTCCCACCAGTACGTCGAACCTAAGGGACCGACTTTTGTACTTACATACAAAGCACAATCTTCTATGTTGTACTCCACAACAATATAAAATAATGAAAAATTTCTGCAGAACAATTAAAAATATGAGTGAAACTGAGGAGGAACTTTGAAAACCACTGGTCTATGAAAAAATCTTTTGTTATATCACCCAGCTGAAATCGGTGAGTAAATTCAGCAAAAAACAAGAAACTGTGTTCAACAACAGAAACAGAATAATCGCATAAATTGGAAAGCATTTGCGTTATTTACATTATTCGGACTATTGTCCTCATCTTATTCCTAGCACGATAGTTCGAATAATGTAAATAGTGTAAATACTACATCTTATCATAAATATAGATAAATACTGGAAATCATTTGTTAGGTTGTTACAAAAATAATGACCACTCGAAGTGTTGTATTTTGAAAAGCCATTCTAACATAGTATCCAAGTAAATATTAGTAATAATTAATGTTGGCTTTTTAAAAATTTTAACTTATTTTCAGACAGAAATATTTTTTAAGTGTAGAAGCCCTTAACTATGACCACGACAAAACGTGATTTTCTTGCATGAGTTCAAACTTAAGCACAGTTCCTCCCAAAGTTCTGCCAATATCAACAAAACATGGGAAGATGAGTCCATAAGTGATCGGAGAGTACGAAGGTGGTTTCAGAAATTCCGTACTGATGAAGAGAGCCTTGAAGATGAAGAAAGTAGAGGACTGTCATGCAGTCTTGAGAACGAACAATTTCAAGCAGTTGTTGAGCAACACACACGGAAAAGTGTTGGAGAATTGTCTCAAACGTTTGGCGTCAGCACTGCAACAGTCTCACGCCGTTTGCTGAGTGTTGGCAAGGTGAAAAAGCTCGATAAATGGGTTCCTCATGATCTCAATTGAAAATCAAAACTTAGACGTTCTGAAGTGTGTTCAATACTTTTTCTTCTTAACACCAATAACCACTTTCTTAACCGATTAGTTACTTGTGATAAAAAGTGGATTTTTTATGATAACCGTAAACGATGGCTTGATTGTGATGAGTTCCCCAAACATTTCTCAATGCTAAATTTGCATCAGCAAAAGAATATGGTTACTGTCTGGTGATCTGCAATTGATGTTATACACTACAGCTTTCTGGAAGCTAATCAGAGCATTAATACAGAGCTTAACTGCAATCAAGCTGCTGAAATGCATGCACACCTGCAAAAAATGAGACCTTCATTGATGAATTGACGTGGTCGAATTCTACTCACGATAAATGCTACAGTGAATTTTTCAAGAATAAAATTATGTTTCTGAAATCGGTTATTACTTTTGTAACAACCTAATAGAACACCTATATATATCTAAACTTATTTATAAATGGAACTTTGTCTGTGTGTGTGTGTGTGTGTGTATGTGTGTGTGTCCGTTACCTATAGACTCCGATACAGGTGAACCAATTTTCTTGAAAATTTACGCAGTTGTACTATAAGCGTCTGCGAATGTTCTTAGCTAGGTTTTGTGTCGAGATACCCCCGATAAATATCGAAAATCGATAATCGAAAAAATCTGGTTATAGAAGGAGTGGTCCAATTTTAATCAAATTTGATACACTCATAGACAAAGACATAAAAAACGATATTCAGAAGTTTCAAGGTTGCAGTTCTTACAATAGTGCAAAAAATCGATAATATATATATAAAAGGCAAGATGTGTGTGTGTGTGTGTGTGTGTGTGTGTGTGTGTGTGTGTATTTATTTGTCTGTATGTCCTTTATACAAATCCCCAATTTTTATCCGATTTCCACCAAATTTCACACAAATTTATTTTAGGCTTCTGGTCAGGTCATGGGCTACTTATTTTTTCCAATTTCTCCCCGATATCCAATCAGGTCTGATCAAGATCAGGATTTCAGGCCTTTTATCGTAGTTCTTGCTGCAGAATCTGCTCTAACTTGGTAAATTATAGTTTTTACACTTAAACATTAGTAGATCTTCTCAGACGACTCATTTTCCCCGATATCGGAAATCGATACCCCCGATATTCTATCGGATTTGATCAAAAACCGATATTCAACCATCAACATGGCTCATTTTCTCCAATTTTACTCCCGAGGGGTACGATAAGTTTTCTTTGACTTAGGTTAGTTTATTCTTGGATGATTTATTTGACTCCGATATTGGAAATCGATACCCCGATATCCTACCGGGTCTGATCAAAATCAGTTTTTCAGCCCTTTTATTTTAATTTTTGCTTCAGGTTTGGCTCTAAGTAGGTATAATTGTAGTTCTTAGTCTCAGCCATGATACCACTTCCTCAGAGGACTTATTTAGTCTTCAAAATTCAGTTTACGACGAAAAAAATTTATTTGATATCGATACCAGGAAATCAAAGTTTGACTTCATTTTTCTTTCAGTCTACGGTTTTGCTTTAACTGGAAACAACTATTGCCTTTTAGTCTTTCGTGCCAAAGTCCAGAGTCTGAGATCCAGGACTATGGATTAGTTTTAAAGCTTTCATTACACCCGAGCAATGCCAGGCTATTCTGCTAGTAGAAAATATTTGATATATATCTAATATTTTAAATGAAATGAATGAATGATGATGGCACGAAATAAAATTATTAAACGTTTAAATAAAATTTTGAATCCGACGTTGCTTTGACACCATAATTAAAATTTTGCAAGTGAATTTCAAATATGTCCAGCGACAAACAATTAATTTCACGTATAAGGACCTTTATTCTAGTGGATGAATGAGAGGTAGGGAAAACCAGTGAAAAAAGGAAAGAATAAATGTGAATGAAAGCGAGAGAAGGAGGTTTTAAAAAATGGCGAATGAAAGTGTGAAATTTTGATAAAGGAGAGAGGACAGAGTAAAAAGGATAGACGAAAGAAAAAAAGAATGCTTGGGAAAGAATGACCGGCCATTCTGTTTGCTCTACAGCTGTATAAAGAGTTGCACGGTTTAGCTTGGCACAGTGTCAAAACAGGGAGAACCCATGGCACGAAGGCGAGCTGGCTTATCAGTGGTCGGAAAGACGCACTTACTAACCATGTATTCATTATAGCTGTTCGTGACAGATGGTTTTAAATTATTCTCTTGTAAGCTTCCCCCGCTCGTTCGACATATGCACGGCCAAACACAAACACACACATACAGACACACATAAACACAGGCACACGTAAACACAGACACACGTACAACTGCTGAAAAGTGCTAGACACGAACGAGATATATTGATCCTTGGTGTTATTTAGTCATATAATGAAATATGGTTTCGGAACGTAAAATCTTCAGTCTCCCTGCTATAATATATATTTATAAAAAAATAGAAACAGAGAGTGTAAAACAACTAAGTGAGTGGGGGAGAGGTGATGGATGATGAAAAAGATCAAAAGAGAGATAGATATATAGATAGAATGAGAGAGAAGGAGCAGGGCGAAAGAGAGCTTCGAAATTGTAGATAAAATTTCTGCAACTAATATGACCGAACATAACAAGGAACATTAAGCTTATATACATTTAATAGCTAATGATTTCAAATCTGTAAACTGAGAGGATAATCGAGAAAGATCTTTTTAATATAAAATATTAAAGAGATAGATTTATATAGAGACCTCAATGAATATGAGCCAGAGCAATATGGAATAGATAAAGTAAAAATTAGACTAAATGTATTCTGCGGTCTGAAGATGATGAGTAACAAAAACTTATATTATAGTGTATAGCCGCTTTAGTTTATGTTGTGAGTTTTACTTTATATATATATATATATATATATATATATATATATATATATATACAGGATTAATACAGAAAATTTTGTCATTTAACTGAGCAGGATCATGCTGACTTCGAAGTTTCGTGACGATACAACAAAACCAATCAAAATCAATCAATAACCGGTAATCCACTCCTACAACAAAATATCAACTTGCACCAAGCTCTATATAAATAAGAAAAACAAAAACCAGGACACGAGAGCAGATCAAAAATACTATCCCTGAAGAGTGACGACATCATAACGGTGTCCTCACAAATGTTCGAAGTCGGCATAAACCTTCTCAGTTAAATAACAAACTCTGTATTAATCCTATTAAACCGATATTGAGAACTTTACGATAAAAAACCTGCTTGCCAGAAAATATTTGATCAGTAAAAACTACTGAACAATATATATATATATATATATATATATATATATATATATATATATATATATATATATATATGGTTAATTAAATAAAGACAAGAGGAAAACTATATTTAAATCGATTATGCGTTTCTGACGAAATGAGCTTTATTTTAAATTACGTATCTATAAACACTGTTGGCAACTATAAAAATCCTCACAAATCATTTAAAAAGATTAACAGAATATTTAGTTTTAGAATTCCTTCATGTATAGTATAAAGTCACGAGATGTTAAAATGAAGGGAATTCAACTGTTTTCTTTTAACTTTTTATTATGTATGTTAGTCTGTTTTAGTATAATTTCCATAAGCAAAGGTGAGAAACGTATATATGATTTGATTTTGGAAGAGTGGTTGGAATAGAAATTTATCAGGTCGTTTTTGTTGGTAGCTTTTCTGGAGACGTCAAAATTGAGTTTGTTGTTATTTTTGTGTAATGTGATAACTAGGAAAGGAAGAGTATGATTAGATTCAGTTTCGAAGGTAAAATTTAAAGTAGGTTCAATGTTATTAAGTTTGTTGACAAGATCTGCTATATTAGTAGTTTCTGGATAGATTAGAAGGGAGTCGTCTATATATCTAAAGTCGGAGGAATGTGGTGATAAAATATTTCTGAAACAATCTCTTTCCAGAAATTCTAAAAATAAACAAGCGAGAACGCCGCTAAGAGGCGATCCCAAATTTTTGTCTATAGAACCAAATTTTTGTCTATAGAAATTGTCATTGAAAGTGAAGAAATATTGCTTAGTAATTAGATATTCTTTTTATGATTTTCTGTGTAGGTAGAGGCAATTTTATTTTATTTTTTAAGTATGTTTTTAATTGATTTAAGCATTTATGTACAGGAACATTTAACAAATAACATCATACTACCAACCAACTCCATTGCATCTAATATCCAAAACAATCTATCTCACATAAAAAACACACAGAAGTAACAACTACCTCGAAAACTATTATGGACATTATCAGATCTAAAAATAACCGAAATCAAAATGATGAACAAGCAGGTGTATACGGAATAAATTGCCGGGATTGTTCCTCTATGTACATCGGAGAAACAAGTAGAAATCTAAAGAAACGTATATATGAACATAAAAGAGACATCACTAATAATAATCTAACACATGCATTAGTGATTCACAGAAATAAATTCAACCACAATTTCGATTCTAAAAATGCCACACTAATAAAAAGAGTAAGCAATTTATTCAGAAGAAAAGTTCTCAAGAGCGCCGCTATCCAGTACTACCAAAATGTCAATTTGTGCCCTGGATTTTTCCCAATCTCACCTTTGCTTATGGAAATTATACTAAAACAGACTAACATACATAATAAAAAGTTAAAAGAAAAAGGTTGAATTACCTTCATTTTAACATCTTTAACTTTATATTACATATGAAGAAATTCTAAAACTAAATATTCTGTTAATCTTTTTAAATGATTTGTGAGCGTTTTTATAGTTGCTAGCACTGTTTGTTTATAAATAAGTAATTTAGAATAAAGCTCATTTCGTCTTTTTGCCTTGATAAAGTCCATCACAGGACGAAACGCATAGGCAATTTAAATACAGTTTTCTTCTTGTTTTTATTTTATTTAACCATCCTGTCCTTAATCTCACATCATAACTGAGTATATTTTTACACACACACACACACACACACACACACACACACACACACACACACACACACACACATATATATATATATATATATATATATATATATATAGTCCTTGCCTAAGGTATCAAATCTGCAAGGTTAATCACTTTGTTTTTGCTGTTCAGTGAAGACGCTTGTGTTGAAGATAAAAAGATGAATATTAGACAAGATTTAAAAAGTTCACCTTTTATTTCCTGGTATTTACATTTTAGATGTGTAAAACAACATTCCACCTTTTGTATCAGATCGCCTATTTTTAGATGAGCAAAACTAAAGGAACATATATTCTTTAAGTAACATTTAATATTTGGTTGCATAACCCTTCCTTCCTATGAGTGTCTCTGGTAACATTTGACTTGAATTGCCTGTACAGCAACATACCCATGAACTAGGTAAACAGGCGATTACATTTTGGATTGAAGAACACCCAAAAATACTTCCCACGCACTTCGAAAAAGAATTTATTATACAATGTATAGAACTAAATTTATACAACAATTTATTTCAGTTTAACAACCAAAATTATATTCAAACAACAAGCACCGCGATGAGGATAAAAATGGCACCGGCATATGCAACACTCACACTATCATATGTAGAAGAAAGCCTATAAATACAACCAAATAGGACATAAATATGGGAAAGACATAAAAACAAAATCTACTAAATCATGGAAGAGATATCTAGATGATTGTTTTATCTTTTGAAGATCAATATGGGAAGACACAAATAAACTACACAATCTACTCCAAAACCTGCATCCCAAAATTAAGTTCTCACTAAAATATATCTATAGTGAATTGCCATTCCTAGACATACTTATAAAAACAAAAACAATTACATCATCACAGATATTTACCATAAACCCACAGACACCCAACAATACCTCCATTTCAAGAGTCACCACTCTAAATGTTGTCTAGAATCCACCCCCTACTCCCTAGTAAACGAATTTGCACAATAGTAGCTGACGAAACCCTTCGTAAAATACGCCTAGAGGAACTACGAAAAAAAACACTACAAATAAGAGAATAAACTACTCCACTAATAAATAAGGGTTTCTAACTAGCAGAAGAAATACCATGAGAATCTCTCCGGCAAAAAAAAAGCAAAAAAAAACAAAAAAAAACATGAAAAAGAAGAAAACATTCTCGAATACGTCTCTACACACACCAAAAGCAACCGAGTATTATTTACAAAGATAAAAAGACACACAGAATTACTCAACAAAAATGATAAAATAAAGGAAATCTTAAAGACAACTAAAATAATTAAAAGCAAACGCCAACTCAAAAATTTACAAAACATACTAACCTTATCAAAATACGAGCAACACACAACACAGGGTTCACAAAATCACCCCCCCCCATCAAAAATAATGTGGGGTATGCAAAATAATAATAGAAGGAAACCATTTTAAGTTCGAAAATATCTATATATGAAATAAAAACAAATTTAAGCTGCAACTCTAAAACGTATTCTATGCCCTAAAATGCGATGAATGCGCAAAAATATACGCAGGGGCAACACAAGGCCCGAATAAAAGAGTAGCCTGCACAGAAGTAACATTAAACTAGCCAATAACATGAAATTGTACGTTTCCCAACATTTACACAAATGTAGTGGAGATAAATTCAGAGTAATGCTTATCTACCGAAATGAAGATTATGACACGCTTGTGATGCAGGAAGAAATATTTATAAAAAAAGATACAAGCCTTCCCTCCACCAAACAACATGAAAAATATCAGACAAACACTAAATTCAAACGCGCTAAAAAAGGATTTCGCGAATTATTGCAAAAAACAGTATTCTAAAAACAACAGAAACAACTAGACGACCCGTAGATTAGAACAAAATCAAAATCGCTGAAAACAATTTTGAAGTATAAAGACAAAATGAAATTTCGCAGGTCAATGTAAAACTTTTTATAGTCAACCCAAGGTGACTGACTTCCAAAAAGGAAGCGGTTTAACGTGCAAGTGAGGAAAAAAACAACAAAAAAACACAGACGCATATGAACTGTCTGACCTGCTCACCACATCTATATGTACACGATATTTTAGCCATGAGAAAAACAAACGGATCTCGATATATAAAGTCACAGGTTTATTCGCCTGAAGAGACTCGAAACACGTGTAGCGACACAAATAGCATTATGGACACTTAATATATCATACAAAAAGCAAGTAATCTTAATAATAATAACAATAAATAACACTTTAAACAAGACGTTCACGGCTTCTCGCACTTTTTTCTTATAAATATATATATAATGTGGATAAATTTGTCACGCCACAGAGCAGAATTTTGCCAACTTTCGTGAAGGCATTGTGATGTCTTTACTTTTCTTGATTTCTCCACATTAATTCTATTAACATTCTATCTTGATATCGACCACATTGGGACAAAAACCTGCTTGTGTGTAATACGATAAAGTTTGTTAAAATTACATGTTTCACATTTTATTAGTTTTACCAGAGACTTAAATATGCAGAAAAAGCATAAATTTTCGTATTTTGTTCTTGTGTAGTCTGATTTTCATTAGCTAATCACGTTTCACGTGCATTTGACTTGTTAAGCTTTTCCGATTTCGAAGTTCCAATAAATTAACGGATTCCAATTCTAACTGAATATTATGTATGAAAAGGATAAAATGTAGTTTGATTGTTTCAGATGATAATGTATATTAGAAAGTGTATGTATATGTGTGTCTGTGTGTGTATCTATGTCGAGTAGGCATTATATTTGGTGTTTTTCGCATGTTGATTTGGCAATGCTTTTCGCACACACTGTTTGTTTTAAATAAACATACGTTAGATTCTTTAAGAAGAGATTCAATAAAGCTTAGTGATGTAACTAGTGTTTTGGACGTGTGTTTATAGTTGATAATATATTTATTAGTGATTCCTCAAAGTACAAGTCATAGGAGTCTACTTCAAAGCCCTTAGAATATACCGGAATACCGAGGTGAAGAAGAGAAATACATTGGAAACATATTTAGACTTCTTCACTACACATATTATTTCATCGCCATTTTTGAGAACGAACATACAAAGTCCACAAACCTATCATTCTGTCCCATTTCAACTCATAGCTCATTTGTATTTAATCTCATATATATATATATATATATATATATATATATATATATATATATATATACTTTTTTGGTCATAATTAAATTAGACTAGTATCTAGTAGTATTAAAAAGTGCTCAATATATTTATATTGTAGAGCTTTTGAATATTTTTCATTTATAAGACAGTTTTCCACAACCTATTATCAACTTGCTACACTACATCCATTCAGTATTTCACACATAGACTTGTGTGGGGTGTTAATGTTTCAAGGTTGTTGCGTGTATATTAGGGTTAGTCAATTTTACCCTCTTTTTTTCAAATCAACTTTGCACAAGTTAAGATAGTTGAGACTCAATGAGGTATATATTCACACCAATCTTTAGGTTCCTAGTTTTAAACTCCTTTTGAGGAAATGCAATAAAAAATTGCCATTGCAAATACGGTTTAAAAGCCATTCATTTCTCCAATTTTGATTGAAAAATTATTATTATTGCAAATCATGATAGTCAGTTTCACACAATAAACCTAAAAGCAGTCGGTATGTTTGTACAATCAGCGTATTTCAAAACAGCTCTGAATGGTAGCTGCTTATGATGTAATGAACTGCCAATTGTATGTTATTTTCAATGAAACTTCTTCAGAGCGGTTGCAAGGTCTGTCTTGCTATCATTAAGGCTGTCTATACTTTCAAATTCTTCCAAAACGCTAAAATCTTCTCTTGTTAAACGAACATCAGTGGAACCTGTAGTTGGAATTAATTTATGAATTTGTTATTTTCCAGTCTCAGTTCCTCTCTCTTAAATAAATGTTATCCTGGGGCCCTTTTTTAATTTAATGTAACCATTTCCTCCTATAAATTCTTTATACAACAATGTTTCTTTATTAATCTTGCCATCAACCTCTATACAGACAATCCTTATAATATTTTCAGCGTTTCTTTTATGTGACATTACTTTTATTTCAGCCTTTTCTCTATCTATTTTTGACTTATCAATTATAATATTTTTAAAATCAGTTTCTTGGTTAGAAGGGAATATAGCCTGACAATCCAAAAGCAAGGCATTAGGAAGACATGTTCCAATATTAGGAGAAACATCTTTGCTATATTGCGTTTTTCTCAGACATTTTAACTTGATGCTTGAAAACATATTACTCGAGGAAATAATAATAAATTAAACTACGCTGTCAATTTATATTTTACTTAAAATTTGAAAAATCAAATTTAGCTTATTGGGTTTAAAGAAGCAGTTTGTAATGTTTATAACTGAAGAAATAAATTATGCATTTATAACAGTTTAATTATATGTTGAGTTTTC
The DNA here is from genome assembly GCA_037127315.1 of Ascarosepion bandense. Classification (NCBI taxonomy): domain Eukaryota; kingdom Metazoa; phylum Mollusca; class Cephalopoda; order Sepiida; family Sepiidae; genus Ascarosepion; species Ascarosepion bandense. The sequence continues at coordinate 776,405 of JBBBDQ010001086.1, read as the reverse complement.
TTCTCTATATTTCATATTATTCTGGAAAATATCCATTGCGATCTCTATTTTTATCTTTTTAATATTTTATATTAATAAGATCAAGCTTTTACGGGTTGGTAATTTTACATATATATATATATATATAGTATACAGAATATTAATACAATAAAAATCAGTAAAAAAGAATCAACCACCCGAAAATATTCGATTAAAAAGAAGTCAATAAAAGCAATCAGAAGCAATTAACCGTCTGTAGAATGAATAACACAGCAAACTTCATAAAAAAACAAACAAAAAACTGGGCACAACTTAATGGCAGCTTCACGAAACTTCAAGACGGCATAACTGGTCAGTTAAGTAACAAACTTACATTAATCTTATTAATTCTCTATCTTGATATCGATATCGAGCACTTTCCGTCAAAAGCGTAATGCTGGTTCGAAAGTTTAGAACCAGCATAATAAGAAAATATCCAAATGTTGAACAATTTAGTCTTTATTTTCACCTAAAATTAAAGCCAAAATACGACGGTTAGAACGGCTCATGATTAAACATAGACATTCATTGTCTGTTAAATTTAACATTATATATATTGGTCTTTAGAACCGCTTCATTTTTTAATTGCATGGATTTTTTTGGAAAACATTTTAAAATTTGTGTCCATGCTGGTGAGTGTGGACGCTAATTCAACACGGAAAACTAATCTGTCAGTATTTTTTACTTGTAAGACGGTGTTGGAAGTAGCTGCCAGAAAATAGGTGCGCCCGAGTCGTTTACTGATAGCAAGTGTTCCAATATATGCTGAAAAATATTTGTAAAGAATGGTTATTTGAGCTAGCGTTGTTTTTCTATCAGCATGAACCGTTCTGGTAAGTTTCCTCTTAAATCAATAAGGTATTCTGCTCATAAAATTGCTTCTAATTGAAATTTTATTCGTTTTCTGAAAATTATCTCTAAGTTCTAGTTACGGTTGGGTCTGAATATCCGAGTAAATAAGCACCTTTTAAAATATTTAATGGCATCTGATACTAATGCATCCAAAATCATTGAAATCAACTTTGTTTTTGATGATACTGATTCACGAAATGAAATTCAGTAGATCATCATGACAATGATTAAATGACTGCATCCCTTAAACGGTTGCCATATCATTGGCTGATTAGAAAATTTATTGAAAGAACATTTGTACTTATTTATGCAGCATAAACATTAGAATTTATGACTTATATTTTGGCTCGAGTACTTACTACATTCACGACTGCACAATTATCTCATCATTATAATTCTAAGAAAATTAAACGAGAAAAAGAATAATAAAAAAGATCATTTGAAAGAGTGATAAAAATCGGTGGCGCTGAATAGAGAAAAAAAACTCTCTATACACAGGCTGAATGCATATATTATTTTCTCACGTATATAAGAGTACTCTATTTTAATTTCGTCTGAGAGCATCTATTTACATACACACATGCCTTTCCCATCCATACACACAGACACATTGAGCGACCACCGAGATCACCAGATCTCACACCCTTGAATTATTTTGTGGGGTCATATGAAAACAACTGTTTGTCAGACGCGGCCAATAAATATTTAGGGATTTAAAGAAAGAATTAAATATGAATGTAGTAAAATGACAGAGGAAATTCTCCGATGCGTTAATGAATCAGCCAAAGAATTTAAATGTGTTTTGAAAAAGTAGGAGAGATTTTGAACAGCACATATAATAATGAAATAACTAATGAATAAAAATTGTGTAGTTATACTTTAAGAGAGAGAGAGAGAGAGAGAGAGAGAGAGAGAGAGAGAGAGAGAGAGAGAGTAAAATAGGTAGACATGAATTAGAAGAGAAAAATAGAAAATAATACAAGGAATTTTAAGGGACAATCTCATTTTCGTATTTTCAGGATGCTATCGCGAAGCCTTTCATTTCTTCCATCACTATTTTATATTCACATCTCAATACAATAATAAAAGAACTGATCAGACATTAGCCTGAGGCGCGCATGCGTGCTTTCACCCAATACAACCGTTTTTAATTGGTGAGAAACGATTATTAGAACCACGTGCGTTTCCATTGTGCAAACGGATTGCTTCGAAGACCCGCTGTTTTCCGGCGTATAGATACTTTTCAGTTTGCATAATTGGACAACATAACTAACTTGATTCAGTCTTTTTATGCATGAAACGAATGTACATATAAATAAAACTCCTTAGATCAGTAAATGCATGTCCGTTTGGACAGCTTTGTTGGCTAATCGCCAAACAACTAGGCATTCATTATTCGAGCATGAAGTATTTGAATATTGGAAAATATAGCCTAGTGGTTATTTAAAAAACGAGCGAAATCAATTTTTTAAGCCAAGTTAAGAATTTGGTGTATTTTGATTCGAACAGAAAACACACAAACGATATTCCTAAACTTCCCGTATTTGTTCACTCAGTCAGAGAAGAATTTGTATTGTTAGAGGAGAGAAAAATTGCTTGAGATCAGATCAAATTCATTCCAGTAGTTCAAAAAGATTTCGAATTTCAGACTGCACAAAAATAAATTCTCATCGAAACCCAACTCGAATAAACACTAATGTTTAGAGTGTTTTGTTTTTATAGGCACAGTCTCTGGTACAGTGAAATTAGAAAGGAAAAATTGAGAAAGAACTCTTTGATGTTGTATAATGTTTTATTATGTTTTAAGGTTCTCTGTAGTCTGTATATTTGCTTGTTTCTAAAACCTATATGCAACTCATCTTGTATCAGCACATACATAGCCGGATGCATTTACATGTAACGGAAATATAAGCTAGTGGACAATCGAATAAGTATTTTGAAACGATTAACAATATTATCATGTTATTTTTATAAGTACAAATTGGCATTGTTGATGACAAATAAATAGTACTAGATTTTTACGTGATATTTGTACTTCTATTTGACAACGAATGCTGGGCAATCTCCCCAAAGATGAAGAAGAGACTTGAAGCAGCAGAAATGTCGTTCTACAGAAGGATGTTGAGAATAACATGGCTTCAGAGGGGATACAAAATGGAAACGTATAAGGAAGAGACAGCTGAAATTTCTGGGACACATAATAAGGAAGGAGGGTTTGGAGAATCTAATACTTACGGAGCGCATAGAGGAAAAGAAAGACAGCGAAAAGCAACGCGTGACATACTTGATGGGCTTGAGTAAGTGAATGGCAGAGCAGAGTTTGGAAGTGACACCAAGAGGAAAAGTCATAAAGAAGATGACAAAGAAGAATTAGCATAAAATAAATGAGAGAAATTTTCAAGATTAAAAAGGGAAAAAATTCGAAAATTTATGAGTCAATTGTTCTCTTCTTTCTCCATATCTAGGCAGACAACTTGTTCGTTGACCAAGAACACGTTTACCGATCTACTCTTGAATGAGTGTATCCGTTTAATTTTAAAATTACAGGTTTTGTGAGCTTCATTCTTACGTAAAGAAACTTGTCTGGGCATGTGTAGTACTAGTCAATGGGATCTAAAATGGAGTCGTTTTCATTGTTCACAATGAATTACATTTCCGATCTGTAGAAGTCAAGGTAACTTACCGGGAACATCATAGCTGCTTTGTAAACTATCATAGCCTCCTCGCAATGGTGGGTGTCATAGCCTCCTTATGTTGGTAAAAGAGTTAGACCCGGATAACTTCTTTTATCTAACATCTAGCCAATGACAGACCAGCAAATACAGCCAATGGAAGGCCAGCAAATGGATTGCCCCACCCTGGGCAATGGACGGGCCTATTTTGTAATAAATAGTCTCAAGTCTCTTTCTGGTGGTCTTTGAACATTTGTCGCTGACAGATTTTCCAAAGGTCTCTTTGTCGCTCGAACGGTAAGTGTTTAATTTTGTTACCAGTGCTGTCAACGTTGTTTTATTGCTGTGAACTGTGTTTATTGTTGGATAGTCTGTTCGTTTTTATCCTTGGAACCTTTTTTTCCGTTTGCGCTGTCCCCCCGACAAAGACCATTATGGCGCTGTCTCCCTGACCTTCTACTTTTTCGGCGGTTGTGCCGACGGTGACCCCTTCACTGTCGGTGTGGACTAAATCTCCCCCCAAAAAGGAATTTTTCTTCTATAAAGATATGGAGGAAAAATATAAATGCATTAAAGGTAACGAACTCTTAGTTATACAGGACGTGGTAACTGTCGTTGCAGCTAAAACAATCACCCTGCTGACGTCGGATGTAAAAATCCTTAAGTTTGTGAGTGTCAGCAGGGAGAACATGGAAGAGGCACTGAAGTGCCTCAATATAATCCCAAGAATATTAGCAAGAAGGTCCCGGGCTATGTGGGACATATTGTTGAGTTCAGAGGAAGAGGACAAAAAGTTGGCCGGAAATACATTGACGGCCAAAGGAATCCGGGTGGCGACGGAGTATTTGGGAACCCGCAGGACGTGGGTCGTAATTCATGGAGTACCTATTGAGATAAGTCGTGAACATGTGTTTTTTCTCCCAGTTTGGCGCTGTGGACGAAGTATCTCGGGTTACAAGTAAGGCGGGTGTCTCTACAGAGGACATTTATCTATGGTGGTGGACCGACTAAATTTTCTAAAAGTCCCTGACATATTGTTTTTTCATGGCAGAAAATTATTCGTGATGGTGGAAGGCCGGAGACCACATTGTTGGGCGTGTGGTACTGCATAACAGATGTTTAGAACATGCCCCGGGAGAAGATTGGAGGAGGAGCAAGTGCCATCAACAACACCGCCGGTGGCAAAAACACCGGAAGTGGAAACAGAAAAATCAGACCCCAAAAAGCACCTGGTGAATAGACGGAAGTGGTGAGAAGTGAAAAAAAGATGACTTTCCCTTCTCCTCAACAACAAGAGAAACAAGTTTCTGACAAGCAGCAGGAAATAAATGTGGACGAAACGCCTCCGCCGTGTTACTCATCGCTTAAAAGAGGACTTGAAGAGGAGGAGGAAGTTCAAAAGAAAAAGGGAAAGGTGGGCGTAATTGAACGCGGCAGGGTGGAACGGGTCATGGTTGCCACCAAGGCCAAATCCGCCCCAGAATTACCAGCAAAAACTATAGTCGTAAAGGGGAGGTGTAAGTCCGTATCCCCAGTCAGTTACATCGTCCCCTTCCCCCTGACCTCCCTCGCAACCAGTAACTCCTTTTCCCAACACTCTTCCCTTCCAGAAAATACCCCTACTCAACCTGAATCACCCTCCTCCCAGTTGGAAACACCCTCCTTCTCCCCCAGTAATAGTCAGCCCGCTCCTAAGGAAAAAGGAAAAAATGCAGGTGAACCCCTTCAAAAGCCAAAACATTTGTAAAATAAACAGACTGGCCTTAGAGAAGACCTTTTTTCTCAGAAGAAGGCTCTCCTAAGGCCTCTTTTCAAGTTAACTTCCACCGAAGGAAAGTCGGTCGAGGATCCTGCAAATTTCCTAGGCTCCCCCGGGGTACTTACGCTGATAAAAATACCGGGGTAACTTAGATGCCTGGGATTTTGTTCAGGGTGCTGTCGGATCATTTCTTTCAATAAAAATTGCCCAAACGGGCATAAAATATTTACAAAGACTTTTACATTTTTGTGCTGGGAGGGTCCCTATCATCCTCCATCCTTCTCTATATAGGGCGGTTAAACTAACTTTCCCTACGGACGTCTGCAGGATTGTCCAGGACGGACGAATTACGTCCGATGTATGATCTGGAAGCCGGGGACAAACCGTCGGGGTCCCTACTGCCATTGATTTTTCGCTCTGTAATTTTTTCTCTTTTACTATTTCAGGCTTAAAAGATGTTAGCCAGTTTGAATGCGAGGCGTCATAGAGATCGGAGTAAGACTGCTCAACTGCTTCGGAACCTCTTGTCCTTCGCCGTGGATGTGGCCGCGATCCAAGAGACTCACTTTGTTTGCAACGTCGATGCCTGTGTGCTGTCTAACGACTTTGTCGTCTATTCAGCATATGGGGACCGATCGGCCAGAGGAGTTTCTTTACTGGTGAAGCACACTCTGGACGCGAAGGTGGACCTTGTTCATGTCTGTGCCAAGGGCCGGTTGATCGTAGCCGATATTGCAGTGAAAAGCAACTCGTTTCGATTGATTGTGGTTTATGCACCCAATGACTGGGAGGAGCGTGTCTTGTTCTTTCGGTGGTTTCCCTTCCTGGTGGATTCAACGCGACTCGTCTTAGTGGGGAATTGAAATGCCATCCTGAACCCTAAGTGAAAAATAGGACGGGGAGCTAGCGGGAAGGTGCGTGATCGTAGCTTGGTTGATCTGCTCGACGAGTTCGGTCTCGTCGATAGATGCCGGGTGTGATCAACAGGATGGGAAGATGTGGACGTGGGTACTTAGTTGACCTTCTACTCAGGTGGTTAGCCACCTGGATAGAATGTTAGTCAGAGAAGCCGACATAGATCTTTTAGATTGTCCCACTTTCTACTGGTTAGGCTACTCAGACCACAAACTTGTTTAGAAAATAGGCCTAGAATGGCTGGTTACTGGGAGTTCAATATGTCCTTACTGGACAGGCGGGACTTCCGGCGCGAGCTAATTAATGTAGTGAAGCGGGCGTTAACTGGGAATAAGTGGTGGGAGAATATTAAGAATAGGATTGGGTCTTTCACCACCGAATATAACCAACGGCTAGATAAGGTTAAGAAGATGGAAACACTTAAAGCTACTTTTGTCTGGGCTAATAGGGATCCTCTAGAGATAGCCTTAGATAAGGAGGCCCTGGAGCGTTCGACGATCGAGCGCTACATGGGTTAGATAATTAAACATAGGTTAAGCTGTGAAACATGGGCGCAGAACTGGGCAAGGAAGAGATTCGTCGAGGAAGCGATCGGTACATTCGAGAGGTACGAAAACCAGAGGGGCGTACTCTTCGGTCGACCGACAACATATTCTAGGCGTCTTGGTGGCATTTCCAGATCCTGTTTACCAAGGAGCCTGGTCCGTGATGAGGAGTTTCGCAGCTATCTGGCTGACTTCCCCTGGCTTTTGCTGGCTGATGCAGGTGGTGCGAGGGAGAGATTATGGAGGGCGAAGTCTACGCGGCTTTGAAGATGGTCGACAGTTGCTAGTCGCCAGGTCTGGATGGTTTGCCCTATGATTGTACTTGAGGTTGTTGCACATCTTTGTCCCGATTTTGACTGTCATGCTCAACAACTGGTTCCGGCAGAGGGCCATTCCCAACCGGTTCACCAGGGGGTGATCATGCTGTTAAGAAAAAGCAAGGATGTTTGGAGGGAGCATAAACGCAGGGTTAAAGATTTTGGCCAAGATGCTGACAAATCGTTTGCAATTAGTTGCCGAGTCTCTGTTGGGACCTGAGCAGACTTGTGCTGTGAAGGGCCAAACAATTCAGAGCAACCTGCATCTGATCCGCACGATCATTTAGGGTGTAAAAGACAACGGAGAAGCCGCGCTGATTAATTTGGATCAGTCCAAGGAATTTGATAGGGTTTACCATCGCTACCTGGCGGCTGCCCTGCAAGCCGCCGGATTCGCACCCGACTTCTGCCGCTGGATCAACCTCCTGTATCAATCCCCCACGGCTGTGGTACAGGTGAACGGGAAGCTGACGGGCGTTTTCGCGCTGTCTAGGTCAATGCGACAGGGTTGTCCACTGTCACCCTTACTTTATGCTTTGGGGTTGGAGCCCCTCCTTCGCCGGCTAAGGGAAGGCCGTGCAGTCCAGCCCTACGTGGAGTAGCTGTCCCTGGTGGCACTCGAGCCAGGGTTTCCGAGTACGCCGATGACGTCACCACTTTCGTGTTCGGGTGACATTGAGGTGGTACTGAAGGCGCTTGAACAGTACGAACAAGTCACAAGGGCCAAGATTAACCGCAACAAGTCGTCTGGCTTGCAGTTAGGTGTCTGGAAGGGTGCTACCTTCCTGGGGCACTTCCACTAGTGGTGTGGTTTGGGCCTGACCTCCAGTTGGAGAAAAATTGGTCAGAAGTACTGGCAAAGGTCGGTGCGTCGGTCGAGTTTTGGCGTCAAAGGAATTTGTCCTTAAAGGGTTTGTCCTTAAAGGGTGTTACATACGTTTTTCCTATTATCCTTTATTGATTTGTCTGTACTTCCACTTTGTAAACGACGTAGGAAGGCGATCGAGTGTTTGCTATTATCCCTTTTGTGGAGAGGACGCAAACATTACGTTGACAAACGTGTCTGTGTCCAACGTCCGTGTCATGGGAGTCTGGGAATACCGCACTTGATGATCCATAAGCTAGCCTCAAGAGTGGTCTTTCTCAGACGTGCGTTAATGGAAGACTCATTGCTAGCGGGGATAGTGAGTTCCTTAGCCTTACTATCACATCCTCCGTCTCGAGGACGATTAAATTTTCTCCTCGAATGTCTGGCGGCTTTGAGAGCCATTCGTCGGTCCAGTGACTTTTCACAGCCTAGGAGAATCTTCTATCAGGGATTAGTGGAGGGCGTCGTGAAGGATTCGCTACGTGAAGTGCTCAGCCTGTCGTAGGATGAGTATCGCTTTTTTTAGTCTGAGTTTTCGCTTACCTAGCGATTAGCTCGTAATCGGTTGTCACTCAATGACATACTTTTCATATGGGGCCTGGCGGATTTGCCAGATTGTGAACGCTGCAACATTAGTTTAAAGGAGACGTCTGCGCACGCTTTCTACCATTGTTCTTATGGGATCGTGTTGGCGAGTTGACTGCTCGTATCGCACCACGTGAACTCGTGTATACGCCTGTAACAATATGTCGCCCCCCCCTAGTCCGGGATGAAGCGGATGGTGTTTCTGTCGCTGCTAGCCACGGATTGAATGGTGATCTGAACGACGCGACTGGAGGAAGTCTTGCGAGTTGATCGTCTTTCACATCAGGTTTTGATTCGATATTTTGAGCATCAGATAAAATGAAGATCAGAACTAATTGGAAACAGGCTTCAGCAAAAGGTGATTAAATGTGGCGAGCCTGGTTCGCGTGAACGGGGCCAGCCTTGATTTTCTCTTTTAGGTCTGCTAGTTACATCGGATTGGATTCTTTTGGAACTCTCCCCTGGTTAATGTGGTGATTTCTTGTGTGCCAAGTCAAGATTCCCAACCCCCCAAGTTTGCTTTTGGTCCCATTTTATCTTGACGGGATCAGTATTTGATTTTCCCATTCCATTAATCATTTTATCCCCCCACACACCCTTAGTGATTTTGCTACTTGATTTCGTATTTTGGCGGAATCCAGCAGCCACCTTTTTTGGGGGTTTGGACGGGTCTTACTAACATTTGTTTATTTTAACTAACATATGTTTTATTTTATTTCATTTTTGAGTATTTCATCCCCCTCCCCTCATTTCATTATCATTAAATCTTTTATAATATATTTTGTAAAGCATTTTTACCTCATGGTTTTATTTCCCCCTTTTTAGATGCCAATAAGTGGTATTGTGTGTGAAAGATTAGAAGGTGATGGATGGGTTCTTGTGGTGAATGTGCAAATTGTTAATGAGTGATTGGGGCGTGATAGTGTTTATCTAGGTATAGAATTCTACCTACCCTTCTTTCGACCTTGTGCCACAATTTTGTATTTTTACAAAATAAATAAATTGGACATTACTCGCTGACACATCCGAATCACTAATTCGTCTTGGTGCTGCGCACATGATCCGAACCGACTGATTGGCAAGAGCTATTCACCAAGATTGGCATCTCAGTCGAATCTGCGAAAATCTACGCAAAATCCTTCAGAAAAGAAAAATCTGACGTAGGACGACGACCGAGACATACTCAAGGAGCTGGGAGTCACCACCATGGAGGATGCCTTGGCCCTCCTATAACAAGCTAAAGAGCAGACTGCTCCGCCTTCTGACAGCTACATGAAGCCCCCTTCCTCATTAAAGCATCCTCAACTTCACTTAGAAATGACTTTCCAGCAATTTGGGAAGTTCAGTATAGACTGAGAAGTATTCGTTCAAATAACCAACATGCCCCCTTCACAGATCAGCGTTCAGCTATATAACTGCGCTGATGAGGCTGTTTATAAACACGCACCCAAACTTCTTTTCATAAAAACCAGTGAGGCTTATGAACATGGTGGAAGCATTAGTCACGCAAACATGGTTCATAGACTGTCGTTTGCCTCAATGTCTCGGAAAATCCATCCAGAAGCTTGTGGTCCGCCTTAAAGGAGCAGCTCAAGATTGTGACTTTACATGCTCCTGCTGCAGCTACGACCTATCCGAGGTCTATATCAAAGACTAACTGGTCAGGGGTACTGCAAACGCTTCCCTTCAAGCAGACCTATTAGCAAAAGCTGTCGTGTTAAAACCCCCTTGAGCAAAACATCAACCATACTAAGGCATTTGAAGCAGCTCTGCGCGATCAGTCTCAGAAATAGAAATATTCCAGCCACTAGCAAAGGCAAAACTGAACCTCTCACAAACCGGGCGAAAAATTTACGATATAGCGGGTGTGGCAGCCGAGAACATAGTGTCCTTAAAACCGACACCCGTCAAAAAGCATGCCACCGCGTTTCTAAATAGCGGGGTTGTCATGGTAACATTTTATATTTCCTTGGATATTTTTGGAAATGCTCGTAAAGAGCGACGCGCTAACAAGTAAACAATAAAAATTAACATCTAGCTTGTTTATACACAAAAACTATTCAGATAGTTCATATATATATATATATACGTGTGTGTGTGTGTGTGTAAAACATGAATAATAACTGTCTTTTCGATCGCAGGCCGACGTGGCAAAGATCAGCCGCCTCCTTAAAGTAAGAGTGACGGAATATCGAAAAGACGTAATTGAGACATCGAAATCAGAACAAGATGAATTGTTTTACTTGGACGTGGGCATTGCAATGGGAACAGTCTAACACCCTAATTTAAATAAAGGGCTTTGTAAAGTATTAATCAAAAGCAAGAAGGTTTAGGCTAAAAACTATATTAATTGCTAGAAAATATATCTTCATATTCTTCAAAACTGCTAATTGCCCATCTTGCCAAAAGCATTTCATTGAAACCAAATTAATGCAGTAGTCCTCCAACATTAGCAGATATTAATCGGAGAAAAACACGTGGTTCATGATGTTGTATATGAGAACGGAAAACAATAACTAAGCAAAGAACATTTCTGGGATTAATAACATTTTCTGCAAGTAATGTTAAAGTCGAAATTGATGATAAATATAGAATATCAAGAAATGTATTTTAATATGTGAAATAATAAAATCCAGCTTTATTCATTTCTTTGAGGACACGTTTTTAAATAACTCTAACATCTAACTTGTTCTGCTTATCATTTCATTTCAGACAAATGCTTACTGACGGTCCTAATATCTTCGTAATACCCAGACGAGTACGAAACTTTCAATAAATTATCGGTTATAACCATAGAAAGTTAACTAACGCCCTCGCTAAAGAGCTCATGGTTTCGAGGCACTTATCCGGAGGATTATTCGTTAGGACCTTGAATACAAGTCATATGTAATTATGCCTGAAAGTCAAGAAATAACTGTCTAATCAGCGCAAAGAGCAAGATGAAGCATTAAGAGCCTGACATGCTTTGGTTTTTCTTTGATGAAAACTTGGATCAGAACCAAAAGATCAACTAAAGGAATGACGTCCGGTTATGCAGAGACCCAAAGAAAGTTTCAAGAGTCATGTACATAAAACCTCCGGCAAATGGGTTGTGAGAAACGAGAAAATGTAATTACTTTCCTCAATGCTGCTGAATACAAAGAGGTATTGAGAGGGCTTATGGGGCAATGGATAGAGGTATTAATCAAAGGACTTTGTGCCGTCTCATAACTTCAAGACGACCCAAGAATGGATTAGATATAATCCCTACGATCACGTCACCTAAAACATACTGCTTCTAAGCTTTCTACACCTGAATCCATTGGACTACTAGTTTTGGCGCGTAATCGAGAAAAAAGTGAATCACCGCTCTCATAGCACTATAAAATCTCTCAAATCCGCCACAACTTTCCGACATGTCAATATTTCAGTTCTCGTACTGAAACAATTATCGATGCTGAAGGTGAATTTATTAAGTAAACAAATCAAAAAGTGTCTCAAGATTATTAACATCTATTTTTATCTCGGGTAAATCTTTTCTTTTGTGACATATGCGTTTTTAATTAAATGTCATCGAAGAATTGTGCAACACTGTAATGTTTCTGTATCATTCGGATTAACGTTGGACTTGAAAAATCGAAACCCTCAAATAATTATTTCTATTAAGGATGGATGTTTTCAGATGAATTTCACCAAATATATTCCACATATCCTGAATAATTTAACAATATGGCTTCTTGAACAACTTTTCTATTGTGAGAATTTTGGCTTGATGAAGAAATTTTATTATTATGAAATTTATGCCGAATGTAAAAAAGCAATGTTTTGCATAAGAATTATCTTTTTTTAAAAAACGAATTACGGATCTTCTTGAACTACATATTGGGGGTGCATTAAAATGATAATCCGTTATCTTAACAGTATTCTAATTTAGCTTTTAAATGAATCAGGCGAGAACGCCACTTGCATCAAAATAGGGATGTACAAAAAATCACTGCGCATTTTCGATACCTCCAATTTAAATTTAATTTTTAAAAATAAAAACATTTTCTTGAAGCTTTAATTTTACCTTTAATTGAAAGCCAAGAGATTAAATTTACTAATTACCATAAGCAAAATACCCTGGTTTAGTTCAAACCGAAATTATATAGCTCGGAATCAAAAATTTAACTGCAGAAAAAATTTTTTTTTAAATTTACCGCCATTATTGACGAATCGACAGATTTTGTAAACAGTAGCTAAATTTCTGATTTAAAAATCTTGCAAAAAAAAAATATACCTCCTTGACACGTTATTTAAGTCGATTTTTATAATTGAAACCTACCTTTATCTGATTTCAAACAAGCATTAAGTGCTTACTAACTTGATATTTGCGAAATAAATCACTCTTTAAAAACAGTAGCCCTCTTGTCAGCGCTTATCTAGGCGATAAATGACGTGTTGACAAGTAGCAGGTGTGAATGACGTTTGGATGGCGGCCGTAAGTGACAAAAAATTCATGTTGCTTAAAATGTAACATTTCGAAATTTAATTTTTTTTTTGTTGTTTTTTAACTAAATAGTAAAATTGAAAATTTAACATATATTCAGCAAGTATAATATTTTATAGAATTTTATAGCCAGACTATGCTTTTATCTGAATAAATAAAAATTTACTTTTCTTTTAAAATAATTTAATAAAACAGAAGTTAAAATAACCAAACTAAGTTATATTGTTAATGTTATTTATTAATATTTTTCTGAAATATTAAATATTTTTGTTTAAATATTACATATTTTTCTGAAACTATTAATATGCTTTCTGAAAAATTAAAAAAAATTAAATTTCTTTTAGAATAATTTTTAATTTAATGAAATTAAAATATCCAAACTAAGTTATATTATGATATTTATTATTAATTTATTTTAAAATAACCAAACTAAGTTATATTATGTTAGTTACTAATAATTTTATTATGTTAGTTACTAATAATTTTATTATGCTATTTACTAATAATTTTATTATGCTATTTACTAATAATTTTTTTTTTGATCATATCACCCCGAGAAAGACGGTAACGCCACTGATGTGCAGGGGGCTGTGTAATAGTGAAAGGATCAGAAAGGAGAAAGCCGGAAACCACATCCTAGACAGGGAACGGGGGATGGGCCTCTTGACCTGTTCAGTGGACGTGGGTGGAATGTGAACTGGGCGATAGATAGATCTAGGTTATTTATTAATAATTTTATTTGGTTATTTATTAATAATTATATTATATATTTTTCATATTATTAATAAGTTATCATTAAGTTTAAGACATGGTAATAATATGTAATTTAATTTTTATAGTACTGCAGATGTTAATATATATATATTTGGTTCCATCATTTTTACGCAATATTTTGTGTTCAGAGAAAAGACTTTTTGGAATATTTTGTGGCCCTGAAAAGGGCCTTTTTTTTTCTTCTCTTGCCTGTTCAACTCTGCTCATCTTCAAGAAAAAGGTCCTGCATAACATAGTCAGCACCAACTTCATATTGGTTCAATTGACAGTTGTCAACCAAATCATTGAGATAAATAAACGTCTTGAAGAGACTAGAATCAGAATTGAAGTGAGGTTTGTCTCGTTTCCGATGTAAGGGCAGTTAATCCAAACACTTGTTAACTTCTAAAAACAATACGACCCCTACGGAAACGTATTATGACTCATATGGAACACCGTACTTAATAAAAATTAACAAATTTATTTTTTTTAAAATTATTTTAAAATTGAAATGGGTGAACGATTTTTATCAAACTTTTCAATTTTCGATAGGTAATATAATCACCAATTCTTAAGTAAAAATGGCATTAAACAACGTTTTCATAAAAGGTTTTTAAAATATTAGAAACACTTTTATGAATTATTATAGTAAAAAATAAAAAAATAAAATCAATTCTTTCAAAATTTTATTAGTAAACGAAAAAAGTTTTTTTCTTAGACTATAATGTCCTTCATAATTATTATTAATTCCAGCAATTAAAAGTTTATCAAATTAAATTATATCAGAGTTTTATTGTATGTTTTATTTTACGCTTCGGGGCAGATTTACGGTCGGGTTGTCCATTTTAAAATAAAAAGCATAGATGATTTATATGCCCCAATGAGTCCTGCGTTTATTTAATAAAAAAAATTTATACAGATATTTAAATTTACTAAAATTTCATGGATTTACGTAGAGGGGGGGGTAACATACTTAAAAAAAAAATATTTTCATCAAGATATTTCAAAAATAATAATTTAAAAAATAATTTCATTCATTTGTGAATGAGTACTGAAAGTTTCATTCAAATCTGACAATTATTTGATTTTTGCGAGAATTTTCAAATTAATGTGTTTGTTACCGTGAAAAAAGTGGGTTCTGTCATCATTACCACGTAACCTATTGTAATAAAGGCGTAATATTTTTTTTAGCCGCTAACTCAAACAAAACAACATTTTCTATCAAAATTTCGAAAATGTTAGCAGGGATTCAAAAAATTTTAAAAATAATTAAAAATTGCTTTGATCTTTCCTCTTAATAAAAATATAAATATTTTGATGGAAAAAGTTTGTTTTATTAAGTTTATGAACTTTTTTATTCATACTATGCTGTTTCACGCTGTTTTTTAGCGATATTTTGTACGTCCCTACATCAAAATGTCTCCTTTTTTTTAGTCTTTTTGTTCTTAGAACAATTACGACTAATCTGTGAGCCCGATCCTTACTAGATGTTTCATGATTTTGGACTTACGCCACATCTAAACTGCACTTAGAATATCACCATTCCGAGACACGTGATTACATAACTTATAACCGTAAGAGAATTTTGCGCGTATTTTTGTCATTTTCCAAAGTTTTCTGCACGTATCAAACTCCAATGACATCCCTTTTGGACTTTTTGCGTCTATTGTATACTGGGCAGACCCCCATGAACCAACCAATTTTATAGTTCACTAATAGAAGGCTTAACCAATCAGGAAGCTGAAAATATTCAATGCGACGTGTATAAATAGCGGCCATATTTTTCCGAGTATTGGAGTTCAAATCCGATTCTGGAGAGTGTCTGATTCGAGAGTGATGGTCTTTAACGTTGTTTCATTGAACAGATTACGTGCGGCGAGGATATTCTATATCCATATACTATGAAGCACATGGTCAACAGATGCCAAGAGGATACTCTATGTACAGGAATGTTGTCAACATTACTTTCAATCCCTTACCTTGTGACCATCATGGACTGTTGTTGTTATATAATATACATTCGGGAGATTGATTCTTTATTATAATCAATACATAAACTGATCCTCTCACTTTATCCATAAATTATGGGGAACTTCACTTACAATCTCTGACTTATAGCATCTTTTGACACAGCGATATCCACAGCTTTTTCAGTGAGACATTAACTCTGTTTTTTTTCTTCCTTTATTCTTTCCATTTATTGTTTCATTCGAGCGCTAACTAATCTTCATAGTGTCAACTAAAGGACTACGTTGTTTCAAGTATCCTTCGCTTTTGTGGCGAGTTTTTTATCGACTTTGCAGCATCGACTAACTTCTTTGTGATACCTTGAAGAAAATCCTTAAACAAATAAAAAAAAAAGACAAAAATAACCCACAATGCACTGGAAGAAAAAATTCAGAGCGCACCTACCCTTTTTTTATTATCATTATTTACTGTTTTTTTAAGAACACAGCGTCAGAGAAAGTGCTACAGTGTTCAAAAGTTCATTTTGTCTTCTCTTTTGAAGAACACGCACATCAGAAGAAAGTTCTATAAAGTTCAAAAGTTCGTTTTTTTTTGCTTTTCGCGTTAAATCATACCCGTAGAAATTTCGATGTATGACCACTCGATCGTAGGCGGGAATCGCACCCCAATTTACAAATTGACATTGGGTAAATGATCTTCGCATACAGCATGTGGGCCTCTGTTAGAGTTCAAAGTTAGACATGTAATTTTCTTAATTTCAATCATACTATGTTTGAACACAGAATAATGCCATTATCTGCAGTACATTTTATTTAAAATCTGACCGAGAAAACTACAACAAACAAAAAACAAAACAAAACAAAACGGAGAAACATTACTTAAAGTTCTGATTGCATCTGACGATGATGGATATGAGTTTCGCTTGAGTATTACCTACAGTTCTAAGTTCCCAACTAACTTAATCTAAAAATGGGTCTGTCACACTCTACATACCATGTATCTTAATGTCTTCTACACGACCTGATACTACTGCATACAATGTTACAACGAAGCTAATCTAATCCTCTATTTTAAGCGCGGTTTTCTTCTGTAACATCTTATTTTACAGCATAATTTCTAACGCATGTCGATCTTTTCTTATAGTGATTCTTATAGTACTCCAAATCGACATCATGCTCTACATCATTAGTTTTACTACGAGACATATTTACCACGGCTTTTCTCGTTTTTTAGGTTATTCCTAACAAATCGGCGAGAGAAGAAAGTCATTCCAATTAAGTCCTTCACTTGCCTAACATTAGCTGGAGTCGAAATTAAACTTAATAACTGGAACAGTTAAAAATTATTCCCTCGTTTTATAACGACCTCATTGCTTCCGTCAGCTCTAATTCTTCTAACAATTGTACTTCCTTCGTCAACTTCTTTACACCTACCAACTCCCACGCCTGCTCGTACTACCCTGCTTATTATGTTTGAACAAGCCACATTCCTCAACCCCACCATCAAACTCTGCACGAAATCGGAAAAGGTATGCTGTTCTATCTTAAGTTTTTTTAAACTAGAAACTTTTTTTAAATAATAAAACAAGAGGAGAGTACACACAATGTAACACGAAAAAGTCACCTACCTTATCTTGATAGTGTTTATTACCATGATCTTCTCGCATCCTTACCGATGTTCGTTATTAATCTGTTTAGAAAATCAGGAAAATTACCGCGCACGAAATCAATTGTTATATAACATGGAAACCAAGGATGTTATCAACGACTGACTCGAAAAACGAGTATATAAAATATAATCGTATATTTTTATTCTTTTCTATGACGGCTGTGTGTAGAGTAGTAGTTAGAGGGAATCACGCACATACGCAGGAACTGTGGAGAGTTTTCTTCTCTTCTCTGGCTGTCTTCTCCTGCTTCTTGGCTCTGTTGTGTTCTTTGGCCCGAAAATTCCGCTCTTATATAAGCTGAAATTTCTCGAATTCTACTTAATTGCCTCATCTATGTATAGGTACATCTATTAATGATTTTTGCCAATTATTGCCTTAGGTTAGCTGCTTTAGACGTCATCACTTTCCGTTTGCCATTGTATATATTTTCTAACCTTGAAAACGACTGTCATGACGCAAACACACTTTTCTTTGTTATTGCTTTTTTTAAAGCCAAACACATTTTTATTTATCACTGCCTGAATTCTTGCTTTTGACTAGAAACATATTTTTGTGGGTTCAGAAATATATATGCCATCAGTATTCTGTGCTTCTTTGTTGTTGTTTTTGTTATTTTTCTTTCGGTAAAAGTGAACTGTTATATTGAGACACGTTTCCTATTTATTTATTTAATCACTATCTATCTATCTATCTATCTATCTATCTATCTATCTATCTATCTATCTATCTATCTATCTATCTATCTTAACTGGTTTCCTTCTTTCTTTTTAATTTTCTTTGTCTTCCTTTCTTTCTGTGCACACATACGCACATACGCATATAAAAATTACATTTCTGTTTATCAGGAAACATTCTGTGACTTAGATTTTTTCGAATTGCATTCACATTTTATAATAAAAATGAAAAAAGAAGGACAACTATACTACAATTTGTGAGTTAACCAATTAAAACGTGCCCGAAAGGACGTAGACTCGTGTATTTAATGAAAAAAAGTATTTTTGTCATTTTTATTCAATTAGGAATTATTTTAATATAGAAAAAATCCTTAAACGATCCTTGGGAAATTCATAGCGGTCAGGAATATTTTTCTTTCAAGCAGTTCAATATCAAACACAGAGTTTGGCATAGAAATACATACAAACCTCAGTTTCGATAGAGACAGAAGAACATTCATTGAGCTTTCGAACTTACTATACGGGTAATAGTCATTGAATCTCTATTGTTTGTCATCATGCCGTTTTTCTTTCATGTTACTAAGCTTAGTAATAATGGGGCGCATTTAAGAAATCAATTCTTATTAGTCCTTCCATTTTTATGTTTTTATCTTTTGATGAAGCGCATTTGAGAATCTTAGTCGTTATAAAGAACAATGTATTGTCAGTATGGTGAACACACTTTGACTATATCCAGAAAAGATTTGAGCACATTGACATGATGTAATAGTTACCATGCTTATCTCCCTAGAAACGATTACAAGTGAGTAGTGAGTTATATCCTCTCTGGGTACTCCCACATTCCGGCCTAGTGCCACATCTAAACTGCGCTTAGAAAAGATTAGGTCACTGGAATTGTAATTAGAATAAGTTCAAAGTGATGCCATATGGAACGGAGAAAAAGAAACGTAGGTATCGAAGATTTTTATGCGTGTTTCATTGTTGTAGACAAAAATGAGTAATAGACGATTCCACATAAAAAAGCTATGTCTCGATTTATTTCATTCCTCTGTATTTGATGTACTTACATATTAAATAACTAATCTGAATTTGTCACTACGATAACATTGTCCAGTATTCAAGGTGATACCAGAATATATATATATATATATATATATATATATATATATGCAGGTTTCATTAAAACTGACAAACCAGGTGTGATGGTTAAGTCATTTATGTAACTTTTCGTGTGATCTTATGACTTTTCTTTTGAAACCACCAGCTGTCAATCTTCATACATTAAAAAAAAAAATCTCTTGCTTGCATGCACCATCTAGACTCTTTTTTATGACCATGAAAACCACATTTGAATACAAACTAACAGAATAAGTATGTGGAATCCACTTGGTCCATGCTTTTGTAACTTTTCATATCCTACGTAGAAAACACGATTTTTTAAAAAATTACCAAACCCACAATATACGTCTACTACGTAGATGATACTTTCATTTTTGCTCAGAACAAAAACGAAATCGATAATCTTAAATCTGCATTCAGAAAAAAATCCGTCGTCAACTTCACATAAAAAAAATAATCTCTCATTCTTAGACGTCGTTATGGAGTCTCGTAAAAATACTTTCATTACTTCTCTAAATAAAAAAAAAACCACAAGTAGATATTCTTGTCACCTTAATTTCATTAGTCAATTTCATTAGTCAATAAGAGGTTAGATATAAAATCGGCGTCACTAAAATATTCCTCCAGAGGTACTACGAAAATTCATATACTCGCTCGTTTTTTTCAATAACTCGAAACAAACACTTGCCAACAACGGATTTGCAAATTATTTGATTGACTATCACATTAGACTTTTTCTTTCAAACTTGATCAATAACAACAACAAACACACCGATAATAATAAATAAAAAAATAAATTAATCATCTGTTATACAAAATTTAAAACGGCTAACGTCATCATCAAAAACAACAATTTACCCGTGAGATATAAACTACAACGAACCAATATTATTTCCGAATTGACATGTTCCTTGAAGAACCGCGTTCTTGATCCTAATTTTGTAAATAACTATATCAGTCATACAACTACAAAACTAACTCGAAGACTCACGGTGTAACTCTATGAAAGGATCTCAGGTCGATCTCATTTAAACACACAGAGATCTACCAAACACTATTCGGAACATGTTGACAACACAAATATCATAGCATCATCTACATGCCAAAAAAAAAAAAAAAAGACCAAAACTAAAAGAGGATTTATTGATAAAAAGAAAAACCTTGCACTCAATAATATCAACTACGACACGCTAACAACATTTTTATGGTGTTTGGTACATAGCACTTGCAAACTACTCTACATCACGCATAATACCACATGCATTCTGTTACATGTAAAATAACATTCATCCTTGAAAATGCTTAAAAGTATAGCCGAAAGCGTTCGGATAAAAAAAAAACATTTGAAAAATATTTATACAATTTATGTCCTCAAAAGAAAGCAAAATCACATGAAAAATTACATGAAAACATGATCATCACATCTTGTCTGTCATTTGTAATGAAACATGTATAAAAGAGAGATTGCTGCCCAAATATATATATATATATATATATATATATATATATATATATATATATATATAATGAATTATTTTGAACATTATTTTTACCGATACTCGTATTTAAGTAGATATTCCGTTTTTAATTAAACAGTATTTTTATATTTATATCTACAGGCCTGATTATTTACGATAAATTTTTTTATTACGAAAATGTGTGCTATACAGCAGAATAGCACACATTTTCGTAATAAAAAAAATTACCGTAAATAATCAGGCCGGAAGATATAAATATAAAAATACTGTTTAATTAAAAACAGAATATCTACGTAAATACGAGTATCGGTAAAAAATGTTCAAAATAATTCATTACAAATTGTCGGTTGCTTATAACCAAGTTTCGTTAAAATTCGTTAATTTCCGTAACATGTTTATATATATATATATATATATATATATATATATATATATATATATATATATAGGCATGTGTATGTTTGCATATGTGTCTGTGCGTAGCCCAAATAAAAGCCAGGCTGATTTTTAATATTTACTCTCCGCACTTGAACAATTCAGCTAATAATTTCTTGCCTCATTTGACCTTTTACCAGACTTATCTTAGTAAATATTTCCATAGGTGTGTCTAGTTTGAAGCTTTTGTCTGTTTCTCATTTTTCCAAAGAACGCCAAAATGTATTGAATCTCTTGATAATCTTCTTGTTACTCGTCTTTGAATACAAATATTCAACGAACCAAAACGGATTTGGGGTTGAAATGTCTTGATCTCCGCTTCACTGAGCTAATAGCAACGTCCATTGATATTCAGTAAATCTGACGCAGAACACTTCGCAAGAAAAAAGTCTATTCCATTTCCACTCTGATTGATTATTTACTCTGAATATAGCAATGCACATTAACTCCGATATAATGCCCTTTTCAGCGGTTTTTCTTGGCTATATTCTCATAAAATCAGTTATCGAAAGCCTTTATATGGACAAATATGTTGTTCATTTTGTTGTCTGATCTTCTGAGAGAAAATTACTTTATTCCACATATTTTCCCGATTATTTTTTTATCTTTGTTGTTTTGGTGACAACATTTCGACGGTACATTCCTTGGCCTTCTCCATATATACGATTTATTATGTGTGTTTCAGGAGCTACTTCTCTATCTTTATTTTTAAAAAACTGAAATCTACAATCTAACAGTATCGTAAGACCGTGCGTTAGCGTTTTGTTCACATGTGAGAATTAACACGTTCGGCAGTATTTTAACTACTTTGGTACGTTTGCAATGCATTTAGAAAGGTAAGAAAAAATCTATAGAAGGATCTTGCATCTTGGCTTCAGTTATTTTCCCACCAGTGCAACGTAGCTTTCATTGAAATTTCCCACCATGTCTGTCGATTTTAGTTTTGATGATTGGTGATGTAGTGATGGCTTCCCCTTTAAGTCCTGTCTTGGCTTATATATTTGTGAGCTTTCATGAGTAGAGACTACTGTTAAGTTTGTCCAGGCCCACAGTTTAATTTCATTATGCTGATGACACTTTTAGTGTTTTCAACAATGAATCACAGGTTGACCAATTCTTCTCCCTACTCAGTGGTGTTCATCCTGCCCTGGAATTTACGATAGATAAAGAGGTCAGTTGGTTTTTGCCCTTCTAGATGTTCTGGTTCACAGAACACCTTCCTCTTTTATTACTTCTATGTATAGGAAGTCTACCTTTACGGGTCTCTATACCCGATGGAATTCTTTTTGTTCTGAACGACAAAAGATTGATTTAATTAAGATCTTAACACATAGGGCATGAATGATTTGGTCAGATGACACCTTAAAAGATGAAATTAGTTGCATAACTAGTATCTTTGTGAGCAATGGTTATCCGTCGAACATTGATCATACAGTTATTCGAGGGAAGATGGCTGAATTTAATAAAATCAAACTAGTAACGGTGGAAATATGTCCAGTCTATCTCCGAATACCGTTGTTGGGTAGTGATAGAATTTAGCTAAGCGTATTCCATTAAGTTCAACTGAGGGAAATTATGCAGCTAATGGCCGTGTTTTGTTTAAAACTAGACCTGTCCTTCCATCTATGCGTGAAGACGTTTTACCCACCACTATATTAAGTCTGTTTATCATTTTAAATGCAGTTGTGGATTCGACTACATAGGGAGAATAATACAACGTTTAAATGTTAGGATTAAACAACATGTGCCTGCTAAAATATTTAACAAAACTTTTTCGTCTAGTGATACCATTCGAAACACATACGGGTCTTCTATAGCGGATTATTTGATGAATAATCCGAGTTGTGCTGCGATTTTAGTGCAAACCGATTCTCCGTTTTGGCCAGATCACTCTCGTTCTTCTATCTGAAGGTGTTGGAGACGCTGTTTATCAGGTCCAGGCAAACCTAACTTTGTAAACAAAAAGTGTGTTTGCTTGGGCTTGCTTTGCTGGGTTTTTAGCATCTTTAGATGCAATAACTTTATCAGTTATATATAAACAAACATTTCCCCTTCCGTTCATTCATTTCACCCATAATAAACATTCTTTTTTCACAATTCTTCCACTTTTAAAGTTCTGATTAGAGGGGACGAAACCACTCGACTGGTGTTTTTATTTTCAAATTTGGCATGACCGATTATAAAAAAAAGATTTTTTGTCTTTAACGCCATAATACAATTCTGTACTATATATATATATATATATATATATATATAGTGTATCAAGGCTTGCAAGTAATTTTCTAAACATATGCTGTTAGATATAAGAGACAATGAATGTCTAATATGTTTAATCATGAGCCGTTCTAAACGTCGTATTTTTGCTTTAATTTCAGTTGAAAATAAAGGCAAACATTCTCCAACATTTGGATAATTATTTATTGATATTTTTCTAAGCTTTCGGCTCACATGAGCTATCTTCAGAGAGGTTGTTTAGACTGAAAAATATTATAACATCCACTATCACCGACGATTTTATTTTGTGTTGACATAAAACTCCGCTTGGCAACGGCAATAGTTACCAAAAATAATAAACGCAGTTCTTAAATTTACGATGCGATTGTATGACGTCACACCGCGTGATAGCGCGAAATGACAGCAAAACCATGTACTCAAATGCAATGTAATATGTTATTTCCGGATTTAAAGTTGACTTTATTGAGTGTTGGTTGTTTAGATGTGATGTACATGGCCTCCAATATCTGCAGGTTCCTCTTACTGTGTATATGAGTAAGGATCACCGTATTGTTGACAAAAATCAGTCTGATATTACTTACATGTTTATATTTTTCAGAGAAAGTTGTTTAATAGTACTCTGATCAGAAAGATGACATGTAAGTCTACGGGAGAGCGTGGTTGTAGTAAAACCAATATATGTACTAGGTTTTTTATTAGTATCAGAGATGCAATCTCTGAATGGGCATGTAAATTGATACACTACATTGTTTTTTTTGTAGAGAATTTAGTTTAGTGCTTGTTGGGTTATTATAGACTATGAGGTCAGTTGTTTTAAACTTTTTATAATATATAATGTGTTTAATTTGATTATTACTTTCCACTGGTTAAACATTTCTACGTATTATGTTTTTGAGAGTTTTTTCATCTTGTTTATAATTATTATGTATTTGGTTGCAATAGTATAAGCTAATAGTGTTATGTTTATTTTGATGTAAACCATTATTATTAATATTATCATTATTGTTAGACCTATTGTTAATTTTGTTGAGATAACTCAATATCAATAAATTACAGGCCATTCTGGACGATAACAATAAATTTAATATATATATATGTACTCTTGAAAATTTTTTTTGATATTCTACAAATCCATGAGTAATAAATATTTCGCAGCTAAGCAGCCGCTCCTCAAACCCAAATTATAAAATAGTTAATGTTTAAAATCATCATTTTCTAGATGATTTTTAAAATCATCATTTTCTGGATCATTAACTGTTGTATGATTTGTATCTGAGGAGCGGCTGCTTATCTGCAAAATATTTATTACACATGGATTTATATAGAATAGCCGAAAATTTTTCTAGATTATATTACTCTGTTAAATTTAATAAAAATTTAACATTGAGTTCTTTTGAGTTTGTCTCCATTGGAATTTACCTGATAAAAATACCAAATATTCTACGTTATATATATATATATATATATATATATTATTATTATTATTATTGTTAAAATAATTGCAACTCAATAGTTATAAAGTTTGGGAGTTAAAACACCATCATCAGGCTGTAAAATGTGTTTAAACTCTTTTGTAATATATAAATAAGGAGGTTTAAAAACAAAGTAAAAATAAAAATTTAAAAAGTTCCCTGTCACGTGAGCGTTAAAAAATCACCCTTACGTGAAAGTTCTTAA
Organism: Ascarosepion bandense; assembly: GCA_037127315.1. Classification (NCBI taxonomy): domain Eukaryota; kingdom Metazoa; phylum Mollusca; class Cephalopoda; order Sepiida; family Sepiidae; genus Ascarosepion; species Ascarosepion bandense. Next base: position 751,398 of record JBBBDQ010001086.1, on the reverse strand, counting down.
AAAAAAGGTAAACGGTAAAATCAGTTATTGCAAATCGCCTGAAGACACCACATGGTAGTCGCGTAATAACTCGTTTACAAACGAAAAATATTCAAAGTTCTACAATATAATTGTATTGGAATTTTTTTTATACAAATGTACACTGGTCTAATTTTATTATAACCAAAAAACTAAATAATTAAACAGTCAATGAATATATATATATATATATAATGTGTGCGTGTGTGTGTTAGTGTGTGTGTGTGTGTGTGTGTGTTCTAGTGAACTAGGCGGAGGTCAAATGACCAGATATAAACTGACCTTTTTGATTCCTTCATTAACTTATTTTTTCCAGGTTATATTGCATGATTTGTACCTTTTTGCGATTTCCCGGGTTTTTTTAAAATCATATTTTGTTGTAACCCTGTTTAAGGGGTCACAAATAAAAACAGGAACACGGGGTGAGTGTAAACAATTGTATTAACAAAATAACGGCTAAGGTATAATATGCCAGCTTGTTTGTCTAGCTGACGAGCAAGTGGTGTTGGATATCAAAGTCTCTGTTCTGTAAGTCACTTTACGGGTGTCTGACTCATACCAGACTGGTGCTCTCCGGTGACTACATGGTACTTATGCATGTTGAGTTAATCCATTACTATGTCAATACGTAGGTCCGCCACAACACCCACTCCTAAGCTGTTACTCCGAAGTAGTATCAGTATTTCTGTCGTTTAGGATTAACCATGAGCAGATCTGTAAATTTCCTCTTCCTTCCAAATTGACGTGGCTCTGGCGTAGTTTGAGAGGTTTCATTATCAAAAGTGTTGTAGACGGTTTCTGTGTCCTCTACATCTTTACGAGGCATATCATTTTGGTCCTCAGTCAGACGTTTGCGTATGTGATTTAGGTGCCTCTTATGTACAAATTTGAGTCCCTGGATTATATAGACTATGTTGCCGATCCTTTCCTTACTTTCTCCCAGTTCCCAAAAAGAAACAGTATTTTTGTAACTTTTGAAATAAACCTTATTTCCATGATTATAACGTTTGTTTGGTAACGTAGAAGTTTTACTTTGCTTACTTTGTTCCGGCAACATTTTGTCGAAGACCGACCTTTTTTTTTCGACCAAACATTGCTTTCCGCTGGAGATCGTGTTGATGATGTGTTAGAATTCGGAGTGATCCTATACACTTGTAGAAAACATTGTATAGCCATATCAGTAGGTGAGCCGTATGCCTTTTTAAGGCCCTTTTTAATGTATCCATAAATCTCTCCGCTTGTCCGTTAGATCTGGGAAAGTATTGTCGTGTTTTGAAGTATTTAATCTGAAAAGTCTCGCAGAAATCTTAGAAATCAATCGAACTAAGTGCCATTATCACTGACGAGACAGTCAACAACACCAAATCACGCGAACAACTCGTGCAGGAAATTTATGATTACTGTTGTGGTGGGTTTCCTATATCTTATAACCTCTGGCCACTTAGAGAAGCTATCCACCACTATCAAATATTAAAATCTTCCAGTGGTCTCGCAAAATCTACGTGTATTCTGGACTATGATTGTTCAGATTTTGGACAGGGTTTGTGGATAATGGGTGGTGCCTTAGCTGCCGAGACACAACCTTTGCATGCTTTTATCATATTAATAATGTCCTGGTCCATACTCGGCCAGTATACAACGCTACGCATAAGGCTCAACATTCGATTAGTACCTGGATGGCCTATGTGAAAATTTTTAAGTATCTTTTTTTGTAAGGTTTTCGGAATGATGACTGTCTCGCTGTATAGCAAAACGTTATCGCACACTGAATAGATGTCTGAGGTAAATTCATTTTTTGCTAGTTTTTGCTTTGTGGCTTTAATAAATTCGTCGTTTACTGCTTCGGATTTGATTTCTTGAAGTGTTACCGGCAGTTCTCTAATTGTGTTACATATCATGGTCTTTATTTCAATGTCAATGTGTAATGCGGCAATTACTGAGTCCTCGATAGGCTCGTTTTGTTTTGGTATCAATCTTGAGAGTTCGTCAGCGTGTGCAATATGCTTAGATGAGAGGTATTCTAACTTGAAATCATAATTTAATAAGATTGTCCCTCTTTTTTATAGTCGGTTTGCATTAAAGACGAGTAGTTCCTTCTTCGACCCAAAGATGTCGAAAAGCGGTTTATGACCCGTCTGTAAAGCGAAATGTCTGCCGTAAAGGTAACGATGAAAATTTTTATAGCGTAGATAATGCCAAGAGCTTCTTTTTCAATTTAGGAGTGTTGTTTTTCCGCTGGAAGCAGTGTCCTTGACGGGTGAGTTATTGGTTTTTTAGAACCATCTGGCATCTTGTGGGGCAAACATGCGCCTAATCCATAAAAAAAGGCGTAGCTAGTGACTATTATTTCCAGTTTTGGATCGAAATGCGTAAGAAAATGTTCTGACGTCAGATTTTAAAAATTTTTTCAAACGCCGATTGGTATTCTGTAGTTAAGATCCAAGTTTTATCCTTTTTTACGAGTTGATTTAAGGATGCCTGTTTGGAATGAAGCTTTGATAATAATTGGCGAGTCCCAGAAAACTAAAGTAAAGATGTATTTCCGGGAGCCGGCATATTCCGTATAGCCGTGGCCCTATCAGGGTCCAATCTTCTACTGTTCTTTTCTATGGTCTGGCCTAAATATTTAATTTTTTCTAAAAAGAAATCACACTTGGTCGCTTTAATCTTAAAACTGTAATCTTGTATTCGCTTGAACGCTTCATGGATATGGTCTCGATATTGTTCAATGTTTTTGTTTGCTACAATAATATCGTCAAGATACGCGATGGCAAAGTCAAGGCCGCCCAGCATAGTGTCCATGACCTGCTGAAAAATGGCAGGCGTGATCTTTACCCCAAACGGTAACCTTTCGTATCTGTATAAGCCTCGGTGGGTTTTTATACAGAGTAGCTTAACACTTTCTTTTTCGACCGGGATCTGCAGATATGCGTCACTCAGGTCAATTTTTGAGAAGACCCTACCACTGTTTAATTTAGTAAATACTTCCTCCGGTAGAGGATAATAGTAGTCTTCAAGTGACACATTCAAACCGGTTGAGAAATCAGCACATACGCGGATTTCCTTAGATTTCTTTTTGACATAGACGGTGGGAGCGGCCCACTGACTATATTCTATTTTTGACAGAATACCGATACTCTCGAGTCTGTCTAATTCCTTATTAGTTTTCTCTAGAGACGCGAACAGAACGTTGTGTTTTCTTTTAAAAACCGGTTGAATATTTGATTTAAACTCTAGTTTAGCGGCTATTTTAGTGCGAATACCTCTGCAAAATCTTTTTTTAGACTGGACTTCAGTTTTTCCGTCTTAGATGAAAGTAATTCTACTTTTTTACAGAAGGTAGACATTGGCAGATCCCACAAGTTAAATTCCTGTATCCAATCAGTACCGAACAGGTTTTCTGTGTTCTTCAATACGTAGACTTTTAGTCTTTTCATAGTACCAAGTAGTGTGATATTAGTGATAAATTCTCCTTCGAAATTTATTTTTGTGCCATTAACAGCTTTGTTATTTTGTATGATTTTAATATAGTGGGTTTATTTAGTCTTTTCTACGTATGTACATTAATGATTGACAGGTCTTTCGCCCCATTTTTCAAGTAACTGCGATTGTATTTTTTGCTGTTCCATTTGTAGCTTTAAAAATTGAGCCAACGTATACTTTAACTCTTCCATTTTTTTTTAACAGAACAAAATGTGAGGTACGGTTATGAGTGTTCGGTTTTCAATGCCGTACGACAAAAAAAAAAAAAAAAGAAAAGAAAAAAGAAATCATGGTTTTTACTCTTTTTTACTCTGACAATAAAAATGAGGACAATAGTCCGACAATGTAAATAGCGTAACTAGTTAAAATATGTCAGAAATACAGGCAGATATGGGGGATGTCAAATTGTAAACGTAATTGAAATGAAAGAAACCACGATGAAGCAGCTGATGGCGATTCTGAAATATCGCTGTAAGACAGACTTAACCTATTTGGCAAGCTACTCTGATCTAATAAGGCTAACCGCTGAAGTCCCTGGCAACAAAGTGTCATCTCATTTCCATAGATAAACTCCTCAATTCATCTTACAAACCAAGAGAGCTTAATTAAGAATGACTTTGGGGATTAGGAGAGGTAATATAAACCGAAAAGAAGGTTAAGTGATAGATTATTTAGACTGTCAGTTGAGAAGTGAATGGGATTCGATTCTGATGCCTAATTCTTTACGCAACAGAATTTAGAATCATCACCAACAGAGACAAAATTACACTATTTTTCTAGCTGAATATATAGTTGATTTCAATTTAAAGTCCTGGACTTTCAATTAATATAAAATGAGATTTGCGTTATTTTTCTTGACTTTGTGTTTTCGGCATTTTCATTCAATGAAACAAAATTATACTCTAGTTTACAAAATTCTGTGTGTAGTTCTGAAAGGAGCCATTATTATTCTGTGTGCTGTGAAGAATAAAATGTTATTCAGGGCAAGTCTATTCGTCAGAACAACTATTGTGGTAGATAATTGAAAGTATTTTGCTATTATTTCATAACAAAAGAGTAAAACTGATAATTTCTATTTCACTATTGTTTATTATTGACCCTAACAGCATCAATCTACTGGTTAATTAACTATTGGGACATTAACTCTTAGTAGAAGGACCATAATCACCAGCCTCACAAAGAGATAAGGAACAAAACAGAAGATATTTAAAAACTTAAGTTTCAAATAAATATAAAATAAAGTCTGTCCTTTTCAGTCAGTCGCCTTATACACGGATCAGTAAGCAGAAGATCAGTACTTGTGAAGAAGGATCGATTTTAGAGGTTAGGGTTACAGTTTAAAACTTATTTTTTCCGCTGTTCTGATCAATATGAAGTTCTCTTCATTTCAGTAAAAACATAAGCATTTCTACGGAATTTGTCACGTAATCTCTTGGCCGATGAAAAATGCGGAGGAAGATAAGAAAATTGCATTCTAGAATGAAAGAGGAAAGACAAATATTTATCATTTACTTTAATCTCTGCCGAAACAACTCTCTCGATAAGCAGTACAATCATGTAATCAGTTTTTGCTGAATTTGCTTGTTTTATCGCCAATTTTCACGTAGAGATAAACCCAAGTTGACGCCAGACCTACAAATTTATGGAAATGTCAGTGTAAACAAAAATAGATTAAAAGATTAGCACGCGCGTGCGCGCACACACACATAGATATATACATATGTGTGTGTGTGTGTGTGTGTGTGTGTGTGTGTGTGTTAATTATTTCACCTTAGCAGAAACGATAAAGAAAGCCTCTAAGACTCGGAGGAGAAACGACAATAAAAAGAATGGGGTTCAAGGAAACTAAAATTTTTGTAAATAAATTTATGATATAATTTTGTTTGAAATTATTTATTTACTCATTATTTATATATATATATAATGAGTAAACATATATATATACAAATAAATAAGGAACGAAGAATATAATTGCAACGTTCAAAACATTAATTTAAAACGGTTCTTAATATAAAAATAGAGCAATGAATATTTATTATTAATTATATTTTTGAACATGTACAAACTACAAACTACTACAAAATTGTACATTTTGTTTTGACAGTGAAAGAACAATGTCTCATCAGCTATATATTAATTATTTGATGAGACATTGTTCTTTCAATGTCGAAACAAAATGTACAATTTTGTAGTAGTTTGTACATGTTCTAACGCTTACTTAATATATGCCAAGACCTTGAATAAGTTCTCGCTGATTTTTCATGAAAAGTAATGCTTTATTTATAAAAAATTAATAAGAAACATGTCACTGAAACTATTATCTATCGATTGCCGCTACTTTTTATCATCTTTTTGGTAATATTTAAATTCCATGTTGGAAATACGATACGTCTTTTGAGGCAAACCATGAGTCGACCCATTTTTTGGCATCTTCTTAAGAATAAAAGTGCTGCTAGGCCAGACCATGTATCATTGATCGGAACAAGTGATAATACGGCGGGTGGAGAAGGACTTTCCATTTAAGCTTTTCTAAGTAGGTTTTCACCCGTTTTGCAACGTAGGTCTTAGCGATGTCATTTTGCAAAATCACTTTGTTGTGTCTCTGCTTGTATATCCGTTGTTTTTTCTTCGATGCTCGGATCAAACGAATCAATTCTATTCGACAGCGAACTCCCGAGATGGTTTCGGTCGGTTTGAGCAGCTTATAATTAACTACACGCAACTGATCCCAGCAAATGCAGAGCAAAAGCTGTGAACCATGGATATTCGGTTTTGCTGCAGATCTTGATGCAAGGTCAGGATTACTCGATGAACTTCTACGGTTTGGGTTATCGTAGTGTATCCACTTTACATTGCCGGTCAAGATACTGAACAAAAAGCTTTCCTTTTCTTGCTGTTGAAGCAGTTGTTCACGCGTAACAAGATGCCGTTCAACGTCTCTCGGCTTCAATTTATACACTACAATGTCCTTGCTTTTGAATCATTCCCAATGGTTTCAAACAATTTGAAACTGTTCTGCGCTCAACTCCTAATGATTCTGCAAGTTCAGCTCACACATGACATGAGTCTTCATGAAGTAATGCCACCAATTCTTCATCATAAATATTTTCAGTGCGCCATATTGTTTTTTATCTTCACCATCAAAACCATTACTTTTGAAGCGTCTAAACCAATCTCTGTATCTTGTTTATAAGTCTGAACAAGATTTCTATGAGTTTTAGCTGCAGATTTTCTTTTCTTTAGCACGATATCTTACATGTTTAACGCTGTGAAAAGAAAGTTGTTTACACTTCGGTGAAATGACATACACTGAATTTCAAGCTTGTTCATTGTACTTCCTTATAGGTGACTTACCATCTGAAACCACATGCATAAAGTTCGGGGAACGCCATCTGTTACAAAATAATGAGAACGTATTTAAGAGAGAGAGAGAGAGAGAGAGAGAGAGAGAGAGAGAGAGAGAGAGAGTGTGTGTGTGTGTGTGTGTGTGATCGTGTATAGTATACGTCTGTGTGAGCTGTCATGCGATTGTTTAAAGATGTATTTCTATTTTAATGAATATACAGAAAGCTTCGTAGGTGCACACGGTATGGGTGCATATATCTATACACACACACACCGATGCAAAAATATGAGGTAATTGATGTAGTTCTGTATTCCTCATGTCAAAAAAGGAAGCAGAATGTCAAAAGGCGGCAGATCGTCTACACATCGAACACAAAATGTAACACAATCTGTCCTTCTGTGATCCTGTTGAAGACTAAACAACTTTAATAAACATGAGTGTTTGCTAAAAGGTTCTCAGCCCTTCCAAGAAGTGGATCGTCGCGAGATCATTTCATTATTATCTCCTATTGATTATTAAATCTGTGTGTTGTGTTGTATAGTGAAACACCGATTTGTGTTCAATCCCGACTCGGCATGTTTAGTCATGACAAAGGAACGCTTAAATTTCATGAAATTAAATGAAAGCCAAACTCATAACTCTTAAATTAATTTAAATTGTAAACTTTTTAAATTTAAAATTTAATTTAAATTTTTTGACTGGACTCATAAAATCGTGCTTACAATTGTTTTTTGGTTGAGATAATAGTTTCATATTTCCCAGCATTAAAGTTGACAATACCGCCAAATGGTTTGTACCATAAAAGTTAATTTTATTCTGTAACTAACAAATCTAAAATGTGAGATTGATTTCCAAATAACATTTTTCTAAATTATTTGAAGACAGTTATTTATTCGTATTTTATTTTTTTAATTATCGTGTCTATTCAGGAGAAAGGCAATCACGCTTGTCCACACATTCATTTTCTTTATTATCTATGAATTTCTACGGAAACTTGGGAAAGATAGTGAAGGGATTTCAAGTTGTCTTCTCCACTGTTTTGGATGAAGGGTATTCAATCTGCTAAACTGGCAGACATCCAAGAAAATAGTTTTGTCTAATTGTGATGGAGTCATGTATTTCCCAAGGGCAGTTCCAGTTCTCGACCCGTTAAGTGTTTTGCTATCCAAAATTCCGTCATTTACATAAAATGTCTACATTATGTTGATTTAAAAATCTATTTGGCATTTGTGGTACGAGCAGAATAGAATTCGGTCAAAAAGAATGCAAGATCAGTAGAGTTTCTGTTTATTTTTCCTCTATAAACTGATATTTATCAATTGATAATCTCTTGTCGTTGCAGAGATATGACCTAATTGCAAACCTCACTACCATTATTTTACTTTCATTTGATATTTAATACTTATTGCTTCCTTGTAAATCTGCCTTGAGCAGATTCTACAATCATTTTAGAATGCCTGTATTTTAGGAAATGTTTTCATTTCAATTGTGTGCAACCCGAATATAGATTGAGTGAATACCAAATGATCGAAATCTGTGAGAGCTAGAAATTTTCGTTGTACTGCTTGCTCCTCGCACCATATCCACCATGATAGTAAGGCATTATCATATATATTGGATATTCGATTATGGTGTGTACAGAAAGTTAAAGCACTGCGAGGGAAATATTAAATTAGAAAGATACATATACAGTTGCAGGAGGAACATCTTCCGATATTCAATGACGGTTATTTGAATAAATGCAGCATTAAATTCCTGAAACCTTTATGGCTTTCTTCACTAGAATGTAACTGAACTGGTCTCAACCATTTTGGATTTAGAGATAGGGAATATACCCTGAAAACCTTTTTCTTTTAAACATGAATTATTTCGTATTTTTCATGGAAATTGGCTGGATATTTCAGTAGAGAAGATATCAAATTTGATAAGTTCCACGCCCGGAAGAGTAAAATTTTATAATTCTGTTTATTATATATTAAAGAGATTTTAATTTGCAGATTTAAATTTTCTTTAACTTTTTTCGATTGTTGAACATTAGTTAAGTTGTGCTTACTTTTGTCAGACCGCTTTGCATTTTCGACATATTCATGAAAAATACTAATTTTATTACAATGTTTTTGTGACTAAATTAGTTTACCTATAAACCAGCTTACCTCAGCTGGCAACCAATAACTGGTTTGAAAGTCAATCTCGCAAACCAATTGCAAAAGTGACACCGAGCAGCTGGCATCATTTTCTGAATAAGCGAGGCTTCGTAAGTATTGACTCAAGCATGACGTCTCTAGCAACATATTGGAATCAAATATTTGATATTCTTCTTCTGCTATGTGCCGTGCTCTTTCAGGGCGATCATAGGCTTCCACATCACCCTATCTCTTGTAGTTCTTAACACTCCTTCTCCTGTCATTAAGTCTCTTAAGTATGTCATGCGTTGATTTACCTTGTCTCTCCTTCCCTCTATCCGTCCCGTGTGCGTACGAATCTCCAGGTTATCCCTCCTCATTACATATCTCAGAAACTTTAGCTGTCTCTTCCTGATGTTAAGTTTCAGTTCCCTTTTTGTGTACATCCTCTCTAAAACCTTATTGTTGCTCATACGTTTTGTCTTATGGTATCCTCAGCATTCAAGTCTTTCTTTGGTGAGATTGTTCAGCATTCGATGTCATATTGAAGGACAGACATCACATAACAATCCAGTAATCACTTTGATTTCAGAGAAATTTTCCGATCTCTCAATATCCTGCTCAGCTTCTGGAATGAATTATTGGCATGCCAGTATGCCTTCGCATCTCCGTGTCGCACTTTCCCTGCAGGTTTGGCACCGACACTTGCCGTCAATTCAAGGAGAGCCTGTCTGGTCGCAGAAAAATCGGGACAAGCCCTGGTTCAAGAACGTATCCAATACAACCAATGTATGAAACAAAAATTACATTCCGATATCTCTCAAAGGCTCGAAGCATTCCTCAGTAGGATCACTGTTGAAAAAGACTAAAAAAGGATCCGGCACAAGTTGGAAAAATCCTTCAGGCAAGAATTTGATGCAGTCAAGGTCCGTCAAGTACGGAAACTAAATTGATTAAAAAATCTGAATGGGACTCATGAGGTCCATCACCCACTGTGAAGGCAGTTGTCAACATCAGTCAACATCGGTTGAGTGTCTCTGAAAAATCAGTGCTGAACAAGGGTCTCAACTTTGCAACAACCATCAGGCGGATGCCATGCTTAGACATCGTTGTCCGCATCGAAGATATAGCCTTGAACATCCCTCAAGATCAGGCGGATGAGCTAAGATGAAAATTGAGAGAGACAGTGTAGAAAGCTAAGCCACCCAAACGAAACATTACGAAAGAGGAGTGGCTGGCAATCAGGACCCTACAGAGGAATGAGAACATCATCCTACTGCCAGCTGATAAAGGCAATGTAACTGTAGTGATGGACAAAAATGAATACAATAAGAAACTGGAAGACCTCAGTAGAAGTGGTAGCTATAGCAAGGTAAAGAAAGACCCCGCGTTGAAAACCGAACGACAGCTGTCGCAGATCCTAATCAAGAACAAGAATCACTTCCAGCCTAGGGCATACAGTCATTTGTCTCAATGTTACAGCAAGCTACCTCACATGTATGGTCTATATATGATTCATAGACACTGTATTCCGCATGTTAGCAGCCTAGTCTCGGTGTGCCATCCTCTGAGTCGCTTCCTTGTAGATATAATTAACCCACTGATAGGAAAGTTAACTTCAAATGTTCGAAACTCGACCCACTTCGTGGAACTTATCAAAGATGTTCCCATCCATTGCAACCAGATGGTGATCCTGAATGTCGTGGGTCTGTTCACGAAGGTACCCACGATGGAGGCACTACCAGGGACAGACTGGCCCCGGACTCATCCCTAAGAGAACGTCCCAGTGTTCCACTACACAACCTGATGGAGATGCTGACTTTCTGTGTACAAACAGCACACTTCGGATTGGGATCACACATATAACGGCAGGATAAAGGCTTAGCAATGGGCCCGACATTATCAACATCACTGGCTAACATACACATGGACTACTTTAAAGAGATGGCATTAGAATCCACAGTTCTAAAGCCAAATCTATGGCTGAGACATGCTGATAACACCTTCATACTCTGGCCACACCAGGAGGAGGTTCAAACGCTACTGGACTATGTGAACTCAATAAGACCATCCATACAGTTCACTATAGAAAAAGAGTTACAACAAATTGACATTCCTGGATGTGCTAATAACTCGAACAGAGGAGAGGTTCAATGCATCCGTGTACCGCAAGCCAACATTCACTGGACAATACAACTTCAACACTCACCACTCATACAATATAAAGAAAGGGATCGTTCGCTGCCTTCAAAATCGAGCAAAAGTCATAAGCGGCGACCCATACTTATACGAACAGGAAATGGTCAATATAAGCAGTACCCTACAACGAAACAATTATCCAGGGTACATGACAACAGCTCCAACATGCATGAAAGGGAGAGTGCAGGTGGATAACAACTCTCAGAAAACAGCCTTGGTCTGTCTACCCTATGTAAAGGGGTTATTGGAGAAAATAGAATGGATCTGTAGTCTATATAACATCAGGACGATCTTCAGAAGTGGTTTTACACTTCGCAGGTAACTCTCCCGAGTAAGACCCCTAACAGAGGAGGACATGACTAAGAACTGTCTGTACGACATTCCATGTAGCTGTGGAAAGAAATATAAAAGAGAAACATGTCACCTCTTTAAGGTAAATCTACAAGAACATCGCAAGGCCATAACATGAAGAGAGATAGAAAAATCAGGCGTAGCTGATCACATATGGAGGGAGAAAGAAGGTCACTGTCCCCTATGGGATGAAGTTGAAATAATAGAAACTGGAAACTACGTAAACTTAAGGAATCAGCACATATGCTAGGCTACAAAAATTTCCTAAGCCGAACAAGCATAAAGACGAATACAATATGGGAACCAGTGATACGAAGATAAAGTTATTAGAGTCAATATTGTACTAAAAATACTCGAGAAAACCACTAACATAAAAAAAATACAAGAGAAAACCATTAACATAAAAAATTGCCAAAAATGAGTTACTGAACATTAGACTTATAAGTCCCGAAAATTCAGTTGTTCTTGTCCTTAAGAACACATGGTCCAGTGAATACAGACGTTGGTTAATTCCTGTGACTTGACCTAAAAGTTCAATACAAGGCTACAGCAGGGATTAGAGGGAGGTAACTCATGACTAACAGAAGAGGCTGTACGCAGTGAATGAAGATCAAATACACCAGTCGTTGTAATAAAGAGTTCGGTTCAAAATTCCTAGCACCTGAAAAAGTCTGGGCGTACAACGGCCGAAACGTCGTACAAATGGCAACAAAGATGAAGACAATAGTCTAAATAATGTAAATAGTGTGAATATTATCTCATCTCAGAAATATAGACAAAAAAAAAAACAAAAAACAAAACAAAAACAATGATCCCCAAAAGCATTTTTAGTCCTCCAGCTCCAAGCAAGTCAATAACGCCATGAAGACGTAATGGCGTTACTGAGTGTGGAATAATAATATGAGAAACACATTAAAGAAAGAAAATAAAAAGAACAGGAATTAAGAAAACAGAAGACGCTAACGAAATATTTAATCATTAAAATGAATTTTTAAAAAATGAAATTTTTCTGATAAGGGGTCTGAAAATACATTCAGAAAACCACCCACTCAGTAATTTCTACCATGAAAATACCAAAGAGGATTCTTCTGCTGTGTGTCGTGTGACGTTGGCAATCATGATTTTCTATAACTTCTTATTTTTCTAATTCTTAGTAAATTTTGTTTTTTGCCAAACCCGTTCCGCCATCAATCAAGAATGTGGATTCCCTCTGTTTATTTGTCTTTGATATGTCCTATGAGTGTCAATATCTCCAAGCCCCTTTTTCTCATTATGTTTATAAGAAATTTCAGTTGTCTCTTTCTGATTTAAAGTATAATGTTAGTTTTTTTTCCATTTTTCAACTGATTTCCTTTTTACTTTCAGATTTTTAGGATTCTTCAGCACAACCACATTTATGACGGCTCAGTCTTCTATACAACTGTGAGGAAAATGCTTAGTATTTATTGCTATAGAGGTGGGTTGATATTTGAATATATATTCTATCACAGCTATGGCAAGATGACTGTCGAAATAGAGAGCGGACGAAAACTACCTGCCCAAAAAACAAAAAACAAAAAAAAAAACCTAATGGAGTAACAGGTAGGGCCTAATAGAGCCAACGCTAATGTAATTTATTATAACAAATGATAAAATTTTTATCTTTAGCATCTATTGCTACTCATTTAAATAATCTTAATGTGCTCCATGAAAGTTATCTTGTGTCAAAAAGGCTTCAATCCGTAAATGAACAGTCCAATAGTACAACCATTAATAAATTTTATATCATCTTTGACCAGTCCCGTTAAGAGACTTTGAATGCATAAATTCCGCACAGGTAAGTCGTCTTAAAATCTCATTATATAGAACAACCAGAAACACTGATCGCCAATGGAGATCAAATGTATACTGCATTTTGGTATCGAGCTTTTGGTTTTTAGAAGATGATTGTTTACTTGAGTCAGTGCATTAAGTGCAACACGGATTAGGCGGTCTGGAAATTTCTTGAGGGCTTCACATTCTTGGAGTCGTTATTCAGCTCAGTTTATATATGAGAGAGAGAGAGAGAGAGAGAGAGAGAGAGAGAGAGAGAGAGAGAGACTTTCTCTGTGTGTTTGTGTACTGATGGCAAGGCTTCTAATCTCTGAAACATCGCATGAAAAATTGTCTAAAAGCTTGGAACAACGATATTACAGAAAAAAAATCTGTAAGTAGATTTTTCTTTTGCGTACGTCTTACAAAAAACTGTAACTACAGTTAGTTGCTTTTTTCTTTTCTTCTCTGTTTTTTCACGTAAAATATGTTCGTTTTAGTCTGAACTAAAAAATGGAAGATTTTCAGGAAGTAATAATCCAATTGATGAAAGCTCAGTTAGATTATCAGCAAGAAAGTGACGAACCACAGCAGAAAACCGAAGAGCGGTTACTTCTACAACAACAACAACTGTTTACGGAACTTCATAAACAGCAGAAAGATTTCCAAGAGCAAGCTCTTAAAAAGCGAGGAACGTCAAAGTCAAATGAAAGAGTTACTGTACAAATCATTAAATGGCAAACAAACATCTGAGAACGATACTGTATTTTCCCAGTGTACCATCTGGAGTACTATGGAAAATTTCGAATATGTACCTGAAGATGAAAAAACCTTCAATGCTTTCTACAGGCGGTATGAAGTTTTTATTCAACATTGATTACAAAGAATGGTCAAATTCAAAAAAGTTCGTCTATTACTAAGAAAATTGGGTGCCGCAGAACATTCGTAGATTCGTTGACATTGTCCTCCTCAAAAGGACAACGGATTTAGATTTCTCAGAAACAGTTACTGTCGGAACTATTTGGGCCTTACACGTCACTCTTCCATAAGAGATGGAAGTGCATGAATCTATTCAAGGAGAATAAGCAGGACTATCTAACATTTGCGGCTACAGTAAATAAACACTGTAATGACTTCAAATTAGCAGGTTTATTTGCTGACGACTTCAAATGTCTGATTTTTGCCCAGGGTTTAGTCTCAGCTAGAGACGTTAAAATGAGGCGCCGAGTGCTGATAAAGTTAGTGAATGAGCCGGGTATAACCCTCCAAAAATTGGCAGAAGATTGCCAAAGGATCGTATTCGTAAAATGTGACTCTAGAAATATCGAGGAGTCGGGAGTCAGTAATATCAAAAAATTAAGAGCAGACCAAAACACTACTCCTCGGAAAAAGAAAAAAAAAACTCTATTTGACCAAAATATCGTGACAAGCATACTACGAATAGACAAGAAAATTCACCACCATGTCCGTGTTATATTTGCAGAAACCTACACTGGATGAAGTTTTGCCCATCGAAAAAGAAGAAAACCTGTCAAAATTGTAGTAAAACTGTCCATGTAACATCATGCTACTGGTACATTAAAAAATTAGAAGACCAAAAAAATAAAATTAGGCAAACGCAGTCAAGCGATAAAGAAGATGGAAATTTGTGTAAATACGTAATTGTGTACATATTTAACAAAACGATAAAATTCCAGCTCGATTCTGAGTCCGATCTTACGATTATGAATTTGCATACCTGTAGGCGACTGAGAAAGTGAACTTTATTAGGAACAAAGAAAACAGCACATTCTGTAACTGGCCACAAAATTAATATTTTAGGTGAAGTATTTTTTGCTGTAACATTAAATGGTTTAACGAAAAATTAAAAGCTTATGTTATGAAAAATACAGAAAACTTATTAGAAACAGATTGGATAGAAAATTTCAATCTGTGGGACTGTCCAGTAAGTATGTTTTGTCGTAAAATAGAAAGTACAACCTGAAACATCGAGGAACTGAAACAGTAACTCAAGCAAAATTTCCCTGCTGTGTTTTCAGGTGGTTTAGGAAAATCTACCAAGATAAATGCACAATTCCAGCTAAAGGATAACGTTCAGCCCGAGTCTAAAAAGAAAAGGAACGTTCCGTTTGCGGTGGTGAACCTAATCAATGAAGAGTTAGACAGATTGGAAAATGAAGGTATCCTGTCTAAAATAGATTTCAGTGAATGGGCTGCACCAGCAGTATACGTAAAGAAAAAAATCAAGCGAAATCAGAGTACTTGCTAATTTCCCAACGTGATTAAACGCCGCATTAAAAGACCACCACTATCCTATCCCTAGCCCAGAAGAGGTATTTAATAAATTAAATAATGGCAAATATTTTCTAAAATTGACGTATCGGATGCATATTCACAAATTAAGGAGAACTGTTTCAAACTTCTTTGTATAAATACACACAGAGGTTTGTATAAATTTAATAGACTGGTTGTGGAGTCAAGGTCGCGCCTGCTATCTTTCAGCATGAATACCATGCTGGGCGACATTGATTTTGCAACTGCCAATCTTGATGATATCTTAATTACTAGTAAATCGGTGAAAGACCATCGGGAACACGTACTAAGCGTATTTGACAAAATTCAAGAATACCACTTCAAAGTCAAGGAGAGTAAATGTGATTTTTATTTGACGCAAATAAAATATTTGGGGCATATCATTAACAAAGACGATCGACGACCGGATCTAGAAATGCCAGCCCCGGATAACGTACAAGCAATACAAAGCTTCCTAGGCTTAGCAGAATTTTGCCAGGTGTTCATTAAAAACATGCACAACTTGCGAGCTCCCTTAAACGAACTACTAAAGAAAGACAAAACCTGGGAATGGACACCGGAATGTCAATCTGCATTCGAATAAAAACACACTCACTTCAGACCTTTCTCTCACTCACTTTGACCCAAATTTGGACATCATAATAGCAAGCGATTCCAGCTCTTATGGCATCGGCGCCTGCATTTTACACTAACTTCTGGAGGAAACGAGGAAACCCATCGCGCATGCCTCTCGAACTCTGCTGCCTGCGGAAAAGCAATATTCGCAGATCGAAAAGGAGGTGTTAAGCATAATCTTCGCCGTTACCAAGTTTCACAGATATCTACACGGCATATATTTTATGTTACAGACTGACCACAAACTGCTGCTGATTATATACGGATCTAAGAAGGTACTACCGGTGTACACCGCAAATAGATTTACACGGTGGGTTACAATACTGCTGAACTATAATTTTAAGATTGAGTACCTGTCCTCCAAGAACATCTGCCATGCTGACGGCTTGTTTAGACTCGTTCCAAAAAAAAAAAAGAAGACATTTTCGAAGACTCGATAATCGTGACCTTAAGAACGAACTGCGAGATAAAGAACATTATTGCAAACACGCTGAGAGGGCATCCAATAACACTATCAGACATCAAAAGAGAGGATCTAAATAATGAGCTTATCCGTACTACCAAGAACAAAATTTACAATAAAGAGTCGAGTGTTCCTGAGGTTTTTTCGCTATGTGACAATGTATTGTTGTATAACGGAAGATTGGCGATACCTAAAAATTTGCAAAAGAAAATCCTACGGGACTTTCATATGGGACATCCCGGAAAAAAAACCTTACAAAGAGTCTCATGCGTTGTTACGTCTACTGGCCAAGCATGGATAGAAATATAACTGACATGATTGAGACATACAAAGGGTGAGCGTTTGCAGCTAAAGCTCCACCAACTGTGTGCAAACCATGGCCGAAGACTGACCAGCCGTGGCAGAGGATTCATGTCGATTTTGCGGCTCCCTGGAAGACCATTACTATCTCATAGTCGTCGACAGCCACACTAAATGGCCGGAAGTTCTTAGATTCAGAACCCACCACAGAGTGCACGATATCTTCCCTTTGTGAACTGTTCGCATGTTTTGGCGTAGTGGATTGCGTAGTGACGGACAAGGTCTGGTGAATTTAAAGAGTTCTGTGAAACGTTCTAGGGGAAACACATTACCACCCCGCCATATCACCATAGGTCCAACGGACAGGCGGAGCGATTTGTAGACACCTTAAAACGAGCACTTAAAAAAGCACAGGGCACACCGGCTGATAAGACGTTGCAACAGTTTCTGCGGGTGTATAGAATTTCACCAAATCCCAATACGCTAACGGGACTTTCACCTGCAGAAACGATGTTTGCAAGAAGGATAACATCAGTATTTGATAAGCTCATTCCAAATAGGTAAAATAATAAAAAAAAAAAACGGTTACCCTCCCCAGAAAATGTTACTCCTGCGGTGAGAAAGTATTGTTCAAAGTCTTTAAGAACAATATGACGTTTTGGGAAGTAGGTACAGTAAAGCAAAGAGTCGGACATCTCGTATATATAATTCAAGACCCCAAGAATACACACAAAGTGCCATCAGAACCGATTGAGGAAATGTCGGGCAATCGACATTAATGATGCACCACCGACCAATGAAGAGCCAATAGACACCATCTTTGAGAGTTTCGGTCTTGAGACACCCCAAGCTTCAACCGAAATAAGGCGATCTGGAAGAAAAAGAAAATTTGGGGAGCCTCTGATCGTCGATCCAAAACGGAAGAAATATTAAACAGCTTTTTGGGGAAAAGCTCTTGAAAGGAGTGTGTTGTGGGGCTTAACTAACTTAACTATGGACTCTTTCTATCAGTATATTAACTGAGAGTTAATCACTCTCGTGGCTTCAGTTCAACTCAGCACAGTCTGTCTGTTAGTCACTAGTAAGCCAAGCTTATATTTACTCTGTTCTCTTGTATATATTTTGACTTAATATATGTTGTTAACCTTACCACCGTGTTTCGAGTTATCATTTCTTGGTCCCATCATCGGTCCACATCATACAAGAATATTGAATATCACTATATTCTTGTAATGAAGTTGGTATAGAAACAGTTTATCGCAAATCAGCTGCTTCTTAAATTGTGATTAGTGATGGAGATGCCGAAAATTTTGATTTTAAGCGACTAATTTCTTCTTTTACATGAATGTGGTTAGATGAATACGTATAAGCTTAGATTAGGCAGTCTGGAACAAGATCACAGTTTGAGGTCATCAAGTGTAGATTGAACGCAGTCTGTGCAATTACCAGAAAAGGTCTCAACGCATTTTTCCTTGTACAAAGAAAAATTTGTCTTTCATTCCAAGCTGAAGACACCAAAGTTGTTGTCATTGAAAACTAATTAACATTTTATCCTATTATCTCTCTCTCTCTCTCTCTCTCTCTCTACACACACACACACACACACACACACACACACACACACATATATATATATATATATATATATATATATATATATATATATATAGAGAGAGAGAGAGAGAGAGAGAGAGTTGTGGACAGTATTATTCACCCACTTCTATAACTACAAAGAAAGACTAAAATTTTCATGGACATTTCATGTGCATTTTTTACAAATGATGAACTAATACATATGAAAGAATATATAGTGATTTTCATAACGAAATCTTTATATTAATGTCAACAATAATACAAGGATAAACTACAATATATTTAACATAGGAAAAAATTATTCACCCTCTTGGCTCAATAATCAATTAAGTAACTTTTATTTTGATTATTACCTTTAATCGTTTTTTATAGTTCCTTACAAGATCACTACATGCACTAATAGGTATTTTGCTCTATTCTTCCATGATAATAACTTCCTAATTCGAAGCACTTTTTTCTCTTATTTTTTTCTTCGCATATGCTCATAAATGGGGTTTAAGTAAGGAATTTTTGTGAGGTACACTAATAAATTAATTTAGTTGTAATCGAAGTATGTTGTGACAATTCGTGCTAGTGACGCCCCAAAGACATCTTTCGTGTAGGTTGTTTTATATTACTTTTAAGATTAATACCAAATACCGCTTTTTATCCATGATAACCTGTACTCTCATTAGTTCGCGTGGTTCAAAGGCAGCAAAACATTCGCAGAACACAATGCTTTCAACAGCGTGCTTAATTTTGGGTAGAATTTTTTTTGTTTGTGGGCTTCGTTCACTTTTCGCATACATAACGGGAAATATATAAAAGAAAATCAAGTAATATATCATACTCAATTTTCTGATGAAGATAAGTGTAGTTGTCAACGCATAGCCGTTGACCGTAACACGTTATTGACAGGGTAGGGAACTGCCAGAGATACAAATTCAGAAGAAACAGTCTAAGTTCCCACATTGTTTTACTTAAAGACAAAACAAGACAAGATCTGAAACAAGTTCTTAAACGCCGAAGATGGGATATATAGTCTGTTTTAATTTTAAGTTATGTATACATAATTTCGCAGAAAAATGCTCAGTTAAACAATAAGTTGGTTTATTCATTTATTTCCTGATAATAATAGTAAATACAAACGTAAACTCTTAGCAAACTAAGCTAAACTGAATATTTAAGAACGGGGCATATCGTCGCAACCCCAGTTTCGGAAGAAAGGTAAAATTTATATTGCCATCCTCTCCTTCTATCTGGTAATGTTGTCTTTTTATTTATTAGATTGTACAAACAATCTTCCTATGTGCCGGGATAAACTGAAATGCATAAATATTATAAGAACACAGTTGCATATATCCCGACGGGCGTTGCCACGTCAATTTCTGAGAAGAGGTAGAATTTACCTGCCATTATCTTCTCGCTGGTTATGTTATCATCACATTTATAAGATTGCTGCAACACAATCTTTCTATGTGCTGGTATAAGCTGAATTGAGAAAATATTAAGCAGCAAGAAGAAAGCCGACACATTAACCGCGAAAAGCGATGGACCACTATATATATATATATATATATATATATATAGTAAGAAAGTGACAGAACACGTAAATTTAAATCCACTGTTCTAGCATTTACTTTTATAAAGAGTGCTCAATACAGAGTAGAGCTTTATATTGTAACAGTTGTTACAATGGTTTATAAAAGCATAGTATCACTTACACAAAAATGTTCATGTTTTGGAGCAGAGCCGATCCTCTTCGGGTGATATGTGGAAGTGAAATAAATAGTAAAAACGATTTATTTTTGGGAATGTGAGGTGTAAGTAGTGGTTGTAGGGAATTGGAATTTGGTGTGTCTAAACATCAGCAGTTTGTAAACATAGGTATACACATTTGAGTTAGGAGAGGGAGCAAAATAGTTTTGATCTGGACAGGTCACTTTTTGATTTTGTCTGGGTAAATTACATAGTGGGACTTAGATTTTTTAAATGGGTAGACAATTTTTATTTGACTACTATCTATGAGTACATGGGATAGGATGTTTAGGTCAGAATTTGGGCTGAATGATTGT
The DNA here is from genome assembly GCA_037127315.1 of Ascarosepion bandense. Classification (NCBI taxonomy): domain Eukaryota; kingdom Metazoa; phylum Mollusca; class Cephalopoda; order Sepiida; family Sepiidae; genus Ascarosepion; species Ascarosepion bandense. The sequence continues at coordinate 730,749 of JBBBDQ010001086.1, read as the reverse complement.
AATATTCTTAGTTATATTGTGTTTAGAGTAACATTTTAGTATTGTATGTTTATTTATTTTATTAACATAATATTTATTTTTTATTTTGTTGATGAAACATAGTTATTAATTAAATTTTGAAGAAAAAACCCATACAATACTAAAATGTTACTCTAAACACAATATATACAACAAGATGCAATCAAATTATGTTTAAAATTATGCCATTTTATCAGACAGACAATTATTCTTACCTACAAATACTACAAAAAAAAAATTCATAAACAAATTTAAACCAGTACGTAATAAATCATACCCATCCACGCACACACAACACGCGCACAGAATGACCAGATACACGAGTGGGACTACACGCGTTCACACATACGCCCACACACACAAGTATGTACTCATAATAGAAAGAACGATAAGCACACACGAAACCCTACACCACGTAGGAAATGTGTATATCTGCTTATATATGAATTTCTGTGTCTATATATATATAACAAAATCTTTCATCGACCGATATTTGACCCATCCAAAATTATTTTATTACCCTTAAAGCGGAAAGAGATTCCCTCACAAATACAAGAAGGTCGCGTGTAGCAGAATATAAAATATAAAAATAAAATAAAATGTATTTTATAAAAGAACGATTCTGTTTGTGCGTTCTCTTTAAGAGAATTGTATATATATATATATATATATATATATAACAACTAATTTATAACTAAGTGGGCATTCACTGTTAGTATTAAGATGGCAATAGTTTATTATAGTGGGTTTAATTGCAAGGAAAACTAGAGTCCAATGTCATTCAAATCAAGAAAGCAATCTCTCTTTTTTTTTTCGGAGACAGTCATTTGATCACGATAGGCGCCAGTTCATATCTGCTCGCAATGAGTGCAAGAGAACCCTAAATGACGCTAAACAGTTGTTTGCTGAGAGAATGCGACAGCGCATAGCTGACCGCAAGTTCGGCTCCAAGGACTATTGGAGGATTTGCTCCACAATAGGAAATCCTCAATTTCAAAACTCGACCCCCATAAGGTGTGTGGAGACGATGGAATCCCGGTGATAGTCCTTAAGAGGTGTGCTCTCTAAACTATTTAACTACTGCCTTTCTACTTCCTGCATTCCTGCATGCTGGAATTTATCTTCAGTCGTTCATGTATTTAAGAATTGTGGTGACCCTCGGACCCATCAGTCTTCTACCAATGTTAGGGAAAGTATTCGAGGCCATAATCAATGCTGCAATAGTTCATCATCTCACTGCCCACAAACTCTTCTCTGACAGGCTTCCGCTTTGCCAGGTCCACGGCCAACTTGCTAATAACCGTAACGGAGTACATGCTTCAGGCCCTTGATGAGTCTGACGAGGCTCGCGCGGTTGCTCTGGACATCTCCAAGGCTTTCGACAGGGTTTGGCACTCTGGCCTCCTATGCAAACTACGAGGTTACGGTATTACCGGTCGCCTGCTTGACCTAATCCAATCTTTTCTAAATAACCGCAAAATGAAGGTCGTTTTGAATAGGCGTGCTTCTTCATCCTACAGCACGAATGCTGGTGTCCCACAGGGCTCTATCCTGGGCCCGACTCTCTTCCTTATTTTCATCAACGACCTCACAGATGAGATCAAGTCCCAAGTAGGCATCTACGCAGATGATACTACAATATACTCCCGCACCAGTAAGAAACCTGTCGTGGCGGACAGACATAATCTCGCTGCTGACCTTGAACGGGATCTACATTCTGTGGTGAACTGGGGCAAGAAGTGGCTTGTCAACTTCAATTCGTCTAAGACCAAGCTGTTGTCTGTCAACCATTACAGGCAACCTCTCCTGCCTCCCATAAGCACGAACCAAGCGATTCTCTCTGAGATCAATACACTACGCCTCCTCGGACTTACCCTGTCCTCAGACTTCAAATGGAACCACTATATTGAATCCATAGCAAAATCTACTGCTAAGAAGGTTGGGTCACTAAGTCGATCCAGGATGTTTTTTCCGCCTGAATCCATCCTGCATATATACAAGTCAACCATCCGTCCGTGCATGGAGTACTGCTGCCATTTATGGTCAGGCGCCCCTGCCGTTCTCCTCAGTGTTCTTGACAGGCTCCAAAGGAGAGTTTGTAATGTGATAGGTACTGATCTCGCGGCTCGATTGCAGCCACGTTCCCACCGTCGAAATGTGGCCTCCCTTTGTCTTTTCTATAAATACTTTCATGGCTTCTGCTCAGACGAACTTAAGTCACCGGTGCCTCCTCAACAGGTGTTTACTCGTGCAACCAGACTGGCAACTGGTTCCCACCCATTCACAGTCAGGTTAGCCAAATGCAGACGACAATTCTACTCCTGCATCTTCTTCTCTCGCACTTCACGCCTGTGGAACTCGCTCCCGTATTCTTGCTTTCCTGACGGCTACAACCTCCAGAAATTTAAATGCAAAGTCAGTACTCATTTACTAGCCACTGGACTCTAGCTCTTTCCCCACCCCCGTATAACCTTCCCTTCTCTCCACCTATGTATCTGTCATTACACCTGCTTTCTCAGCTTTCTATTGCTCATTTCTAACTAGTTTGTACTCCTCACTCTTTTCTAATTAATCTTTTTACAGTTATGTAGACCCTGCACATCAGTGGCATTTCCGCCTTGCTCGGGGTGAAATGATTAAAAAAGAAATAAAAAAAAATATATGCTTAACATTCTCAGAATAAAACTTGATAAGCCCTGGGACGAATCCGGTTGCTTTTTTTTTAGGTTTTAGTAAAAATGTCATGTAGTTTACGATTATTCCTAGCTAATATATATATATATATATATATATATATATATATATATATATATATAAAGACAAAAGAAAAACAAGGCATAGATGGGTGTGACAAAAGGTCATTTTAATGTGAGGAGCGCGATACGCATACTCATGAATATGGGCCAACTATTGATTTTCCCCCACCCCTCGATCACTGGCGCGCTAATAAACCGTCAAACCTCTGTAGTGTTATGAGAAAGGCGCTATCACAGTGTTGGAATCACAGGTATTTGATTAGCTGAGGAGAAACATAAATCTACATACAGCACAGGATGCATTAACCACGTCTAAGTAAACTCTCATTACACCAAACCAATTTATTTGGTGCATTGTGGAAGGTACCGCAGCAGGGTTAGAATTCCAGGTGCTGCAAAACTTCTCCCATCTAAAATGAGAAGAAACATAAATCTACATACAATACAGGAGGCATAAACCAGGTCTAAATAAAGCCTTATTATGCCGACTCAACCTCTTCAGTGCATTGAGGAAGGTGTTGTAGCATGGTTAGTATCCTTGTTTCTGAGCACTTTCTACAATCTAAAACGTGAAGAAATATCTCCACTTACATCACAGGTGACACTAATTTCATCTAAGTAAACACCCATTCTACCAATCTAACTCGTTTAGTGCATTGAGGAAGGTGCTGTAGTCGGGTTGGAATTCCCGGTGCTGAGCAACTTCTCAGAAGAAGTACAGTTCTACTTAAAGCAAAGGAGTCCTTAACCATGACTCAGTAAACCCTCAATGTATATATGTTTTTTTTACTTTAACAATTATGTTTTATTTTATGATTGCATTTTCATTTATTCGTATTTTTTCAATTATTTGTTTCTTCTCTGTGTATTTTTTATTTCAGTCATTTTGTTTTTTCTATTTTCCATCTCTCCAAATTTATTTTTGAAGTTTTTGTCGTTTCTGCTTTTCGGTAGATTTATTCATCTTAATTCATTTTATTTTATCTCAGACTTTGCTCTTTCCCTCTGTCTCCTCTCTGTCTCCTCTCTTTATCTTTATCTATTAATATTTAACTTAATGATTTTTTGATTGTCAGATTTCTCCATCATCATTTGCTTCTTCTAATTGTAAATCTATCATTTTCCTTTTTGCCTATTTAGTATCATTGCTATTTGACATCTGTGATCATCATGACACAGACAACAAGTCTGCGAAACAAAAGAATTCTTTCGATTTGATTTTTAATTCTTCATGTTTAAGTCGTACTAAATTTATTGTAGAAGTCATAAAAAATACATCCCCAATAAATTATTACGATCTTGTATGTAGACTTTTTGGAAATCAGTTGAGTCAAAACTTCTGAAACGCCATATTTTGATCAAAAGCGACTGACGGGGCTATAAAAGCAGTTTGGTCTTAGTGAAAAGTATAAAAAATAAAATGAATTTCTGATTATCTTGTTCACCTTTTAAACAAATCATTTCTCATATGGTGTCTTTGTTCTAGTATTTAAAGCGTCCAATGTAATAAAGCTGAAATATATTTTGGACACTATTTCTTAGAGTCTCCTTCTGAATCTATATACTTTTTCATGTCAATCAGCTTTTTAACTGTAAACAGTGACATAGCATTATTTGTACTCATTTTGTGGTACTGTAGCTTCGCTCTGATGAATTAATTCTAACAAATATAACCAAAAAATTGAAGAAGAAAAATAAAATTAAAACATGGCAGTATTTCTAAGTAAAGCTATCCTGGCCAAGGTATCGGCAGTCACTGGTCACTAGTTACCCCTCCCCTGTGAAATCTCTATGGTCTGTTCTTCAAATTCAAATTTACCAAGCAGCTTAACTCGATATTAATGTTTAGGAAAAGCAAGAGTTGAAGATAGTGGAACTTTCTTCATTCAAATTTCCTGTGTGAAACTGCGTGGTAAGTATGAATAGTTTCTTGAATCTGTATTTATTTTCTTTTTCTTTTTTTCTCACTTTTTGGCAAGCAACGAGGAGGGGTTGGAATGAATGGCAACAAAAAGGAAATTGATGCTGAGCCTCAGGAAGAGACAACTGAAGTTCCTGGGACACGCAATGAGGAAAGAGAGCCTGGAGAACCTGATACTGACTGGTCAGATAGAAGGAAGGAGACAGAGGAAGGCAGCGGAAAACATATTTGCAGGGACTGATCAGGTGGATGACGGAACGGGGGTTGCTAGGAGCAACAGGCTCAAACATACTAAGAGCCACAAGGGATAGGGAGACGTGGAGAATCGTGATCGCCTACGTCGTGAAGAGACAGGGCACATAGAAGAAGAAGAAGAGTTGAAGATAGTGAAACTTTCTTAATTCAAATTTCCTTTGTGAAACTGCATGGTAAGTATGAGTTGTTTCCTAAATCTGTATTTATTTTTTCTCACTTTTTGGCTTTCATGCTTCATTTGGAAAAAAAAAGAAAAAATTAGCCCCCCTGTTTTGGGGATTTTATTTATTTATTTATGTATTTATTCTGTTATGCGAAGCTATCCTGGCCAAGGTATCGGCAGTCACTGGTCACTTGTTACCCCTCCCCTGTGAAATCTCTATGGTCTGTTCTTCAAATTCAAATTTGCCAAGCAGCTTAACTCGATGTTAATGTTTGGGAAAAGCAAGAGTTGAAGATAATTAATTCAAATTTCCTGCGTGAAACTGCGTGGTAAATATGAATTGTTTCCTAAATCTGTATTTTTCATGCTTCATTTGGAAAAAAAAATTCGAAGGGTGGAGATTTAACTAAGTTTTAACTTTAAGTAATTTAAAACTTAGTTAACTCTCCACCCTTGGAATTTTTTTTAAATAGGAGTAGATAGATCACACTATCGCCCGGTCCATATTCCTCCCATGTCTATTGAACTGAAGTAGAGGCTTGCCCCTTGTTTCTTGTTTTGGATATGGCTTCCGGCTTTCTCTTCTCTCTCTTCAGACCTTGGTATTGGTGCTTCCGTGATTTTCCTGCGTTCTGGCCGGTCGGTGGTAACGGCTCATCACTGTGAGGGTACCGGGTTGGCAGTTTCCTGGTTGCTGCTTCCGACTGTTAGTTAGGAGCCCTAACTCTTGCGTAGCGTCAAGAGCGGCTGCTCAGATCAACAGTTGTATAATATCGGGGTTCTTGTAGTGCCATGTCGCGCATGGATAAGTGTCCCTGCAAGCGCTTTCGGTGGGCAACCATGAGGCCACACCTTGTTGCAGCCCTAGCCAGTTTCCCTCCTAGCACAGATCAGATAATGACTGCCTGTATCCTCCACCCTAGGTCCCTTTATATAAACAAAAGCATGACGAAACAAATCAGAAACGACTCTAAACCAGTTAAATTCAAACCACCTAAACCCATTAACCTTTCTTTCACTAATATCCGGGGCATTCGTACTAACTTTCCTAGTGTAGAAGCGTTCCTGCATGAAAAGTACCCTGACATCCTTGCGCTCTGCGAAACTAACCTCAACTCATCTATTCCCTCCTCTGACTTCTCCATCCCTGGTTATCTTCCTCTCTTAAGGAAGGATTCCACTGTCCACATGCATGGGCTGGGTGTCTACGTCAGCGAACACCTCCCAATAGCTAGGGTCACTTCACTCGAATCTACTGACCACCAATACATATGTCTCCGCCTGTCTCTCCTCAGTTCGGTTAGTTACCTATTCTTTCTTTACCGTTCTCCCTCATCTCCTGACTGCTCCCTACTAGATAGCATTGCTGACGACATAGATAAGGCTATTTCCTATCACCCATTCGCCCACATATTTGTATTTGGAGACCTCAATGCCCATCACTCTTAGTGGTTTGAAAACGCCGTTACTGATCCAGTGGGCATTCACGCCATGAACTTCGCTATTTCCCAATCCCTTACGCAAGTGGTGGACTTCCCCACTCGCTTCCCAAGCACTCCCTCGGGTCATTCCTCATTACTAGATATATGTTACACCTCTGCGCCTGACGCCTGTCAAGTCTCGCAGCTTTGCCCTCTTGGCAACTCCGACCACGCTGTAGTCTCCCTCAGTATTTCTTTCCAATCTCACTCTCCCCAGGAGCCCCCTACCTATAGGACCTCCTACCTCTACCAAAAAGCTGACTGGGATGCCTTTCGTGATTTCCTCTGCGATGTCCCTTGGGGAAAAGTGTTCGACCTATCAGTTGATGACTGTGCCTCTGAGGTCTCGTCATGGGTGAAAGCTGGCATTGATGCCTTCATACCCACCAGGAAGTATTGCTTAAAACCTCATTCCTCTCCGTGGTTCTCTCCGGCCTGCTTAGCCGCCATTGCCCACAGGAACCATTACTTCCGTCTATTCCGGAGACAGTCATCTGATCACAGTAGGCGCCTGTTCATATCTGCTCGCAATGAGTGCAAGAGAACCCTAAATGACGCCAAACAATTGTTTGCTGAGAGAATGCGACAGCGCATAGATGACCGTAAGTTCGGCTCGGCTCCAAGTACTATTGGAGGATTTGCAAACGAGTGCTGAACAATAGGAAATCCTCAATACCTCCTTTAATCCATGAATTTGAGGTTCTCACGTCATCTGCGGACAAAGCTGAGTGCTTTTCCCGCAGATTCTCATCCAACTCCACATTTGACTTGTCCGGAGTACACCCACCCGACTTCCCTATTAGAACTGAGGCCAAACTCCACGACGTATATATTACCCCGACAGTAGTATCCCGAGTAATTTCAAAACTCGACCCCCATAAGGCGAGTGAAGAGGATGGAATTCCGGTGATAGTCCTTAAGAGGTGTGCTCCTGAACTTTCCCCTGTCCTCTCTAAACTGTTTAACTACTGCCTTTCTGCTTCCTGCTTTCCTGCATGCTGGAAGTTCTCTTCAGTCGTTCATGTATTTAAGAATTGTGGTGAACACTCGGACCCACCCAACTATCGCCCTATCAGTCTTCTACCGATATTCGGGAAAGTATTCGAGGCCATAATCAATGCTGAAATAGTTCAACATCTCACTGCCCACAAACTCTTCTCTGACAGGCAATATGGCTTCCGCTTTGCCAGGTCCACGGCCAACTTGCTAATAACCGTAACGGAGTACATGCTTCAGGCCCTTGATGAGTCTGACGAGGCTCGCGCGGTTGCTCTGGACATCTCCAAGGCTTTCGACAGAGTTTGGCACTCTGGCCTCCTATGCAAACTACGAGGTTACGGTATTACCGGTTGCCTGCTTGACCTAATCCAATCTTTTTTAAATAACTGCAAAATGAAGGTCGTTTTGAATGGCCATGCCTCTTCATACTACAGTACGAATGCTGGTGTCCCACAGGGCTCTATACTGGGCCTGACGCTCTTCCTTATTTTCATCAACGATCTCACAGATGAGATCAATAAAATCTCGCTGCTGACCTTGAACGGGATCTACACTCTGTGGTGACCTGGGGCAAGAAGTGGCTTGTTAACTTCAATTCGTCTAAGACCAAGCTGTTGTCTATCAACCATTACAGGCAAACTCTCCTGCCTCTGATAAGCATGGACCAAGCGATTCTCCCTGAGATCAATACACTACGCCTCCTCGGCCTTACCCTCTCCTCAGACCTCAAATGGAACCACTATATTGAATCCATAGCAAAATCTACTGCTAAGAAGGTTGGGTCACTAAGTCGATCCAGGATGTTTTTTCCGCCTGAATCCATCCTGCATATACAGTATCTCATCTCATCTACTAACCACTGGACTCTAGCTCTCTCCCCACCTCCGTATAACCTTTCCTTTCTCTCCACCTATGTATCTGTCATCGCACCTGCATTCTCAGCTTTCTATTGCTCCTTTCTAACTAGTTTGTACTCCTCACTCTTTTCTAATTAATCTTTTTACAGTTATGTAGCCCACCGCTCATACGTGGCATTTCTGCCTTGCTCGGGGTGAAATGATTAAAAAAAAGTACATTTGAAGTTGTATGTGTGTTATAATCCCCATATTATTTCAGTCAATATCTAGCATAATCTCAAAACTGGACCCTCACAAAGCGAGTGGTGGGGATGGAATCCCAATCATAGTTTTGAAGAATTCTGCCCCTGAACTCTCCTCTATTCTTTCTAAGCTCTACAACCTCTGCCTATCTTCCTCCTGCTTCCCTGCCTGTTGGAAGTCTTCTTCTGTGGTTCCAATATTCAAGGACACTGGTGAGCCATCGGACCCCGCAAATTACCGCCTCATCAGCCTTCTTCCTATCTTCGGCAACGTGTTCGAAGCCATTATCAATGCCGAGGTCGTTCAGCATCTCACAGCCCACGGGCTCCTCTCGGACAAACAGTATGGCTTCCGCTTCACCAGGTCCACTGCTGATATGCTAACGACCATCACCGAGTATATATACCAGGCTCTCGACAAGAATAGTGAAGCCCGAACCGTCGCCTTGGATATCTCTAAAGCATTCGACAGAGTATGGCATGCCGGCCTTCTACGGAAACTGCGAAGCTATGGCATACCTGGACTTTTGTTGGACTTAATCCGGTCACTCCTCTCCAACCGCACACTGAAGGTGGTATTAAACGGATATACCCCCCAGAACTACCCTACAAATGCGGGTGTACCCCAAGGCTCTATCTTATGTCCTACGCTTTTTCTAATCTATATCAATGATCTCCCCGATCCCATAAGATCACAAGTAGGCATGTACACCGATGATACCACAGTTTACTCTCGCCTCGATCAAAACCCTGGTGTTGGTGACAAGGCGAACTTCGCTGCCGAGCTTGAGAAAGGCCTCTAATTCGTGGTGGATTGGGGTAAGAAATGGCTCGTAAAATTCAATTCTTCCAAAACGAAGTTGCTGTCAATTAACTACCACAGACAACCGCACCTCCCTCCCATTAGCATCGAACAGGCTTGCCTCCCAGAGGGTAAATCAATACGCCTGCTTGGCCTGACACTCTCAGCGGACCTCAAGTGGAATGACTACATCCAATCCATTGCTAAATCCGCAGCTATGAAAGTTGGCTCTCTGTGCAGGGCCCGGAAATTCTTTCCGCCTGAATCTATCCTGCAATTATATAAATCCACCATCCGCCCGTGTATTGAGTACTGCTGCCACATCTGGTCGGGTGCCCCTTCTATTCTCCTCGTGGTTCTTGACAAAATACAGCGAAGAATCTGTAATGTGATTGATACCGACTTGGCCGACCGCCTGCAGTATCTCTCTCACCGGCGTGAGGTGGCTTCCCTGTGCCTCTTCTATAAATACTTTCATGGCTTCTGCTCTGACGAACTTAAATCACTGGTGCCCCCTAGATGTGAATTTGCACGAGATACTAGATTGGCAACTAGGTCCCACCCTTTGAAAGCGAAAGCGATGAAATGTAACCTCAATTTCTACTCCAACAGCTTCTTTCCTCGCACTTCCCACCTGTGGAATTTCCTACCACATGCTTGCTTTCCCGACGGCTACAACCTCCAGGAGTTTAAATGTAAGGTCAATAGACACCTCCTAACACACTAACTCTCACGCACTCTCTCCAACTCTCTCTCTATGTACATCCTAAGTCGTCTATCACCCTCCTTCTGATATTTCCCATACCCAATCCCTCTATGTAACCCCCTGCGCTATAGTAGCAGTGGAATGCCTTGCTTGGGGTGACACGATTAAAAACAAAAAATCCGAGAGAAAGCGAACAGCAAAAATAATTAAGGAAAAAAAAAAAAGACGCTCAACCGGCATGTCGATGCATATAAGAAAAAATACCTAATTGCACAAAGAAGATCACTGTTTTCGCTTCCCCTTACACTTAGTGCTTATTAGACTCTACTGTGGAGTATAGGACAACAACTTCGCCATACTGGAGATAAAACATTAGGTGTTAATTCTGTGATTTCTGTAGCTAGTTGCTTTTTATGGAGTAGATTATCAGCCACGTGCCTAAGCAGTTTTTGAATTTTAGAATGGTCACCAACCAAGACAAGAGATCCCATGTTATTATGTTATTTCAACTGTACGATAAATATGGTGAGATAGATTAATACATTTTTCATGTTAATTTTTGAATTCTATAAATATTCTTAAACCCACAAATTCCTTTTTTAAATAGATTTACCAGTTTTAGAAATGTATGTCAGTACACTTGTACTTGATCTTTTGAGTTGTTACTGTCATCTTGAAACTATTCTTCAAAGTAATCTAATAATTAGTGGAACTATTTTTGTGTTTAGAGTTCACTTTCTGAATCTCATTTTTTAGATAATGTAGATGCAGTTATTGATAACTGAGGCAAACTGATAAGTGTTTACTTGTTGATCAATCTCAATATTCAATTTGGAGATTTAGCCAAATCGAAAAGTTTCAATATTTCCCATCTTTACAATAATAAAGATAGTACAAAGCTGTTTTTCAAACTGTTTATTCTTATTAGAGACAGAGTCGAATCGATATCTACGTTCACCATGAAAAAATGTTACACAGCCTAATATGGTATCTTTTGAAAAGCTATGCTCTCCTCTTTTGAAAACTGAAAAGTTCTCATTTACACTAACAGGAGATAATTTTGCAAATCTGATCTGAAATAAAGAACCTGAAAAACGTAGCCATATTTGATTACTATCATCAGGTATATATCAGTAGTCATGTATATAGCAATGAAACAGTAGATAACATAAAACAATGACACAAGTCAAAGAACTACCAGCTCTATATTCCTTTTACTGAATGACATACTGCCCAAGCACCCACAGTTTACAAATCAATTATTGGTGTGACAAATTGTATTTGACAAATGAAACAGTCTGCAGGGTGTGATAGAAAGAAAGAGGTGACAGTCGGACAAATATTTTAGAATACTTCCGATCAACCCATATGTTGTACTCAGAACTTTCTCTAATGTAGAGCTTTCAAGATGGTCCGATGATAGCTGTATATTTTGCAGATTTATATCTCAGTAAGTACTGATAATGAGAACATGACATTTTCCTGGTTATAAGTAATGTTAATAGAGACAAATTGGCAGCACAATTTTATCTTCACTTTGACGTCTTCCTTTCTGGCAGTCTAGTTATTATTTTAATGGGGCCTATTCGAAGAAGAACTGATGGTTTTGCGTGTTATAAGCAAAGTATGACTAAAGAATGAAGATAACAAATACATAGCAATAACGTATTAAATCAAGCAACCCACTGAGCAATTGATAGTACATCCGGATGATAAAGGTGCTTTTTAAAAAAATTTGGTATATCTTTTACATCTTTTTAATGTCTACCAAAAATGCGATCTTTGCTACAGAAAAGAAAGAAAATTATACTATTTGTAATATTTAATTCAAGCACTATTGCAAAAATTCTAGACCCAGAAAATATCACTGCATTAAGAAAGGTTATAAGATACCACAAATGAGTAGTGAAATGTTCCCACCTCCCTCACCAGAACAATGTAAATGGCTTGATATAACTCTAAATGAACTTTCAAATAAGTTAGCATCGTCTTTTTTTCCTCTTTTTGTAGAGCCAGATCAATGCTGTTGCAATCGGTACATCTACAATCACTGTATGCTGTTACGAACGTAAGATCATGTTTTCGACAAGATCAAATGTTTGGGCTGCAAGGTCTGTTGGACAAAATCTTGCACTTACAACGCACAAATCTGAGTACCTTCTCTGGGACAGGATCTTCATCGGTAAGATTGGGTCTAAAGTACCGTTTTTAATTTCCCAAACCCAGCTGCATGGATCAATTTGGCAATGATCTAAAGTCTTCTAAATAATAGCTGAGACTGTGGAACAAAGCTGATCGTTCATTTAGAGACAGTCTTTCAGGTTGTAACTTCTTCGTTGCGGCATACTCTATATAATTGATGTCCCTGAGGAAGTCCAATATATTGCCTGTTTTTCCTCCATAAATCGTAACAAAATCTTCTTTGGGTAGAAAAAAATTGCATCAGCTAAAGTAGTGTAACAAGACCGAAACTGCTTTGATTTAGGAATAAGCGTGATTATCTCTCATTTCCCATGCTCAAATACAGCTGACATTGAGCCACATCCAATTTCACACGCTGATGGCTAGCACATTTTGCAGAACATCGGAATTTTTCTTCTCTGAAATTTCATGGATGCTGAGGAACTTCTTCATCTTTTCCCTCTGAACGCATATAGATGTCAGCCATGTCAGAGAAAAAGTCGAAAACTAAAAGAACACGGATGTTTGCGTCATCAGTTGAGCCTTGGACACGAAGCATTAGAGTAAACATCAATATTTTAACCATAAGTCTTTACACAATTTTCCATCTCAACCAGCTACTGTCTATGAAAATTTATTTTCAGGAAGCTCTTTGAAACGTTCACGTGGTCAAGTTTCTTCTGAATATAGTGACTAATGTCTCCATGATATCATAATTATTTCTAGCACCATCTTATGCTGTCAAACCAGATGACACTGATCATAATTGTGGTTAGGTTGGGTCAAAGCACTTGTGCTTAGAGATCCAACTGAAGATACGTGGTCATATCAACATGATCTCCGTTCCGACATGCGCCAGTCCGCTATAAGTACTGCGCTCTGGTTTTGTGGACAAGGCCTCTCAATGTTGTAATAGCATCATGTACTTGGGCGTAGGTGTTCATAATATACACCACATCAATTCCCCCGATGCAGTAAACCCTCCACAGCCCATCTCTGCTCTTAATTGAGCTAATCATTTGTTCACTAACGAGGTCAGTTGACAAACTGGGCTATTAAAGGTTACTTTCTCGTATAGAATGAAATCCGTACCCTGAGAACTGTTGATGAAGCCAAGGATGTTTTTCAGGTAATTTTAGCATCCACTGTAGGTACAATCGTACACTATATGCATAGTTTAAATGCCCGGTTGCTGCAAATAAATTTAAACTCAGCTTCACCGTCAGAAGATGAAAATTCTAATCCCCTGTTTTTTGTCTCGGATAAACAACTGAAAATAGGAAAGAATAAAAGGGAACAATATATCTTGCAGGTCAGACGAGTTCATCATTGGCAGCCATTATGTGACAAAGCGGAAAGAAATAGAAGCCTTGGGCTTTACGGTTGGTTTAAGTGAAAAATAACGATAGTCAAAACATGGTTTCGATGATTCTCGAAACTTTAGATGAGGTCAAGGAACGTCAAATCCTTAATTCCCGAATTCGCTAGGAAAGGATTTAACTCGGGAAATAAATGATGTAATTACTCGAACCAGAAGAAGAAGACGAAAAGAAATGACGTCAACAGAAACATTGCTATTTCATTGGTTAAACCTAGGGGAGAAAAAACCCCCGCCTCATGAGGCGAGCTGAGAGTGATTTCATTGGCTAAAGATTTAATTTGCATGGACACCCCGTGTCCGTCATGCACCTTCAAGAGTATTTGGGACAGGCATAAAAACTAGAGCTCAAAAGACCAAAGTTATTTAGAGCTGTGCCTTGGGACCAGTCGAGATGTAACAATTGAGGGAGGAGTGTTCACGCCCGGGAGCCATGCAATTGGGTGCGAACCATAGAGACAGTGACGGTTGCCTCCTGATAGAGTCCTGGCTGAAGATTTAAGGAGACAGAAAGAGCCGAGAAATATTTAAAGTCAGAGAGAGAGAGAGAGAGAGAAAGAGAGAGAGAGAAAGAAAGAGAGAGAGAAAGAGAGAGAGAGGATTTCGTTGAAGTCAGAGAGAGAGAGAGAGAGAGAGAAAGAGAGAGAGAGAGAGAGGATTTCGTTGAAGAATGAACGAGCGAAAATCAACCCAGAGTTGGTAGCAGGTAGGGCACTTTTTGGTTTCTCCCTGAAATTGTTGTTTTTTGCCATTTCTCCGTAAATCGTTTTTATTAATTGCTAATTGTATTGCTTTAATGTCTGACTACGGGGAGGAACAGGGAATGGCAGGTTCGGAGGTCGACGAGATAGAACACAGACAGTCTGAGGACTTGAGGAGTCTGTTTTGGGGACCAAGTGTGCCAAACTTTGGGAGAGATGCGAGGGAGTTAATAAGTTGATTAGCATCCATAGATAAAATTCAACTAATCTACGGGCTGGCGGAAAGAGGGACGATTTGCGTGGCATTCCACACCGCGACGTTCCAGGTGATTTCATATTCTTGGTTCACAACGGCCTGTTTAGGTACTATATTCAACAAGTATAAATGCTTCCGGGTATTTTAGTGTGCTCAAAAGATGCATATTTGTTTGTACTTGCAATGGTTGTAAACATGTCCTCAAAGTTTTGTTTGATGATAGAATCACACATTATCAACCCTCTAACAGGTTTTCACTTGAGATTACCATTGGCTCTATTATAATAATGTCTTAAATAAGAATAAATATTCTGTTCCGCCTCTCTTCATTCAAGTCGAGGTGTTACTATCTACCGATGGAGCATAATTTTTGGCTCATGTATTCTCTTAAAATTCAAAATAATCTCGACTAATTTTACCTAATCTTCTACTCAGGACTGAATCCATATTTAGTGATATGCATATAATTCTGTTCATGGCTTCTGTTATTATCTCTAAACTGGATACCCACAAAGCGTGTCAACAATGGTATCCCTACAATAGTAGGGATACCATTCTTCTGAACAGTCCTTTGTTTTCTCTAAACTCTATAAATACCTTGGTGCTTTTTTCTTTCCTGTTTGTTCGAAACTCTCTTCTGTAATTCCAGACTTTCAGAACTCGGGGAACCTGGCCGATCATTCTAACAATCAGTCTTCTACATCTTCTTGGCAAAATAGTTGAGGCTCGAATTACTTATGAATTGCTTAAGCACCACACCTTGCAAGACCTTCTTTCAGATAGACAATACTCGTTTCTCTGGGTCATCTTCTGATGTATTAACTGCTACTCCTGAAAGTGTCTGTTAAGCTTTAGATAAAAAGATGAAGCTCGTTGCTGTTGCTTTGGATTTCTCGAAGGCATTTGGCAGAGTTCGGCATACTAGTTTTCTTAACAAGTTGAATAGTATGGTATTTCTGGAAACATTTTAGAACAGATTCAGTCTTTCTTATCAAAGCGCGAAATGAAAATTGTCTTGATCGGCCACTTCTCAAGAATTTTTTTAATTAATCCAGGTCTCACCGAGGACCCTATCCTTTTACCTACCACATTCCTAATTGTTTTAAATGATCTTCCTTATAGCATCACTTCTCAACGTGGTATATATACTGATGGCACAATTATTTTCTCCTGTATTAATAGTAAATCTGATTGATTCGATAAGGTCCAATTAGCAATTGACTTAATCATCTGATAGAACCCTTTCTGCTTTCCATCAGCATGGTTGATGTTAACCTGCGGGTAAGAGACTCGTGCCTTTTCGGGCTAACGTTTTCTACTTGCATGAATTCTAGATATTATATTGAATCGATTGCAACATCTACAGCTAGGAAAGGTGGTTTTCTGGGTAGTGCTAGACTTCTTTTCTTGCTCGAATCTTTCATTGTTCTCGTTTCTTAATAATCTCATTTTGTTTGTATTATTTCACATTCAGTAACCCCTTGTATCTTAGTTGCATCATTGCACTGCTTGGGGTAAAATAATTAAAAGAAAAATCTGTCTTTGATTAGTATTGATGATTCATTAGTAATATTTTTAACTTTACATTTCTTCTATTTGTTTTGTTTTCGATTGTCTCTGAACGCAAGGACGTGAAAATTATGAAGATGCAGAAATTACAAAAAACAATAAAACGCAGGAACATACAAATTAGCAAGGAATTAAGAAAGAAACATTTCGGAAACATGGTAAAATTATCCAAAAGAGTTACCTAGTACAGACCACAAGCCAGGCGCAACCGCCACTAGATGGATGGATGATAGCAATTGACGTTGTATTTAAGTTTTTTAAGATTGTTGTTGTTAGAAAAGCAAATAAATGGAAGAGAGTTTCTCAGGCGGGAAATGCGAGAAAAGGAACTTTCTGATTAGAATTGATGGTTATATTTCACAATTTAAACGGTAAAATAGATGCTAAACTAGTATAATCGATAAATTTACGTGATCGTGACACCAGGGAAATAAACTCGTCAGAACAGTTGCTGAAAAAACATTTGTAGGAAAGACAAAAGGAAGCCACATTACATCGGTAAGGAATTGACCAAAGTCGAGATGCCAAGTCAGGTCAGATTACATTGCAGAACCTTCTTTGGGTTTTGTCGAGAACCTCGAGATGAATAGCAGCCGACCAGCAACAGCATTCAATACACAGACCAATGTTAGATTTATAAATGTGCAAGATGAATTCTGACAGGAAAAACTTTCTGGCCCGATACAGAGATTCAACCCTCTTAGCAGTAGATGCAACTATAGATCCGATATAGTCATTCCATTTCAGATCGGTTGACAAACTGAGGCCAGGGAGGCGCAGTGTATAGAGACTTAATGGCTGGCACGAAAGTTTCTCTATAGTGGTTAAAGGAGATCAGGTATTTTTGCGGTATTAAAATTTGCAAGCCATTTCTTAACCCAGTTAAACACTGATTTGATGTCTGATTCAAGAGTAGCAGTCAGGTTTACTGCTACTCTTGGTTGTGTCATTTGCATAGATGCTTACTTGGAAACTGATGACATCAGGAAGATCTTTGATGAAGAGCAGAAAAAATGTATGACTTAGCATAGAAGCTTGAAGAACACCCGCATTCGGGTGAAAGAATTTTTTCCCATCAAAATGAGCATCATTTCACGATTCGATAGGAACGATTGAATTAAATCAAACAATCGTCTAGTAATACTCTAACCCCAGAAACTGCATAGATGGCTAGCTTGCCAAACCCTTTCAAAATATAGAAAGGGACATAGTATGCCACTGCCTGGCCGGTCGCTGTTGGTTTCGATCCAGATAGCTGGTCGTAGATTGACTCTGTCACGGTGATCTCTCTTGTCCCACGTTGTGTTGATGAATCGCAGAGTAATCACGAGAGTTCTCCACTAGTCTCTCTGCCAAGCTAAACCAAACCGGGAAGCATGCACACAATTGAGTAATAAAAGAAAGAAATATAGCACCAAGAAAAATAAATGGACCGATGTCTGAAATGTTGTAAAATAACGTCTTTATATACAGAATATACACAATAGTCTCTTGGATAATTCCCAATCACTGCTCCTATCAAGCTGGTAGCAGAACAGAAGTCTCTTAAGTAAATCGAGATATTCTCCTAATCAATAAACAAGGATTCTGGCTAGCCGCAGCTTGCTGCTCTAAACAGAGTTCTAAGTTCGTTGTAATTTTAATCAACTTGATTCTTGTTTTCCGGAATGTTGCGGAAATTGTTGAAGTGCTGGGTTATGGTGGGTTATGGTCGCGCTTTGTCTTCTGAAACGGAATCGAGGTGGATTTCTTGTTCCGGGTTGGATCACTCTCACCAAAAACTATCTTAAATTGGCAATTTCAAACTTTGTCTTCAAAGTCTCTTCGTGTCTGTCTCTTAACTCTGGTTGGTTGATTGGCGACAGGCTTCTCTACGGTCGGCACCCAACGGCATAGCAAGTATCTCTCTGTCTCATTTCTTCATCAGCTGGGAACTGTCTTTGGCAGGCGGAGATTTTCTGTGGTTGCCACCCAACTGTGTGGCAATCCTCTCTCTGTCATTAAGTCTTTAAACCGGCAACTCGAACTCTCTGCGACACGAGCTGCAACTCAACTCCAACTAACTGCAACTTTGTCTGCAAAATCACTTCTCGTCTGTCTTTAGCTCTGATTGGCCGGCAGGCCCTGCGGTTGGCGCTAAACAACATGGCGTCTATTTTCGTCGTTACATCTCTGGGCCGGTAACTCCAACTAATTGCGAACTGCCTCGAACCGCCGCTGACTCGAACTCCACTCTGACTCAAACTGAGACTGATTTTGGTCTCTAGGAACCCTGTATACATGCCCATGCCATGGTGTGGGGCAGACGTTCGCTGGGTGTCTAACCCTTCATTTCGGCAACCAATAGAATGCTGAGGTTAGCTGCTACTCGTTGTTGCCTTTGGTTTACCTAATGAGATTAGTCTTTTTTCCATGATGGTCGTCTCCCCCTTTCGAGCGGTGGTTCACAGGACCAATGAGATTCTTCTTAGTCTTATGACGTCATCTTTACATACCCCTTTTCTGGGCTGGACCTAACCGGCGAATTTTCTTTCTCACGAAACAATTTTGGGAAATCAATCACTATTAACCTTTTTGAACTTGCTTCGCCCAAAACAAGTTGACATGGGTCTATTGGCATTATCATTTAGATAGAAATTTCCCGCATCTGCGTTTTAATATCCATTTCCGAGTCACAGACACTTCAGGTGACGGAAAATATTTTTGTTATCTGCTCTACCCTTCCTCCCTGCTCGATGTCAAGCCAAATGTCTCTTCTCTAAATTACTAATCCAGTTTTCAACTCAGAATTAGATATTTGTTATCTTAATTCTCTCCACAATTCACGCGAGCAAGATAATGCCTTTTTGATACGATGATCAAAAATAATACTTGTCTAGTGCCATGAGGTTATTTTTATGTTTCAGATTTCTAATGTCCAGCGAAAAATAATTGAATTTATCTCTCTTCTCTTTCCTCTCTTTCTCTTTCTTTCAGGTTTAGAATGACAATCGTTAGTTTTCATGGGTGGGCAAAAACCAACATTCATTGTTCGTGGCACTTTATGACATTAAAACAAATCCATTTCTATTTTCCTCCTCTTCTTTCTCTCTTTCTTTCTCAGGTTAAAAATAACAACTGAGAAATACCATTTGTTATCTTTTGTTTTCTTTTCCTTCGCTCCTATTCGGAGAATAAAGAAAAATATTGTTACAATAGGAAAAAGATATATATTCTAACCGGCTTTATAGAACCTATACAGCAAGACAATCATAGGATAAGTAGACATCTAACTAGAACTTTAACATAAAATACTTCAGACGACACATGTTGATGGAAGAAAAATAAGGACAATTGCATAAGTTATCCCAAGGTAAACGAAAGCCACAGAAAAGAAGAAAAATCCTTTAATATAAGTAATTAAAAAGAAAGATATCTCAAGATTAGCGTTACACATCGGTAGGAACAGAATGAAGCAAAATTAGTAAACTTGGGAAGTATTGTAACCGACAACATAAAATATGACACAGAAATCCGAACGTGTCTTGGAATAACGAAAAGCACTTTTTAAAAAAATAAGCAAAATATTAAAAAACAAGAAAATATTCTCTTGGGCAGCTTCTTCCGAGATGAATAAGAGACTCGAGGCAACATAAATCTGGTTCTGAGTATCCCATAGATATAATATGTGTAAGAATTATTTTTCTGTATTTCAACTGAATGGAAATATTTTTAATATTTTATTGAAAAATATTTTCACAGTTGAATTTTAACTTAATTATACGTTTTTGTTGCTATTGTTAAAGTGAAATTTTTGTATTTAAATTATATGAACGCTTAATCTTGACGGTTTCAGGATTTATTTCAAAAAATTTCTTATTTGGAATATGGGCGTTTTTTGGTCTCAAGTACAAATTTAAAAATGTCGTTGAAATTGAACGCTTCTGTGGTCATATGTACTAATTTCAAAAGTTGTCACAATGCGGAAAAATTTAGCGTCTGCTAAATTTTGTGTACGTTAGCTTGACAAAATATTATCAGAATGTATCTGCACGTATCAGGCTACGAACGTATATCAGATCTTCTCCGATTTCTTTGATATTTCGAAAGACATCGTTATTTTCTAAGATGCAAAAATATATACTTTCGCAACTTAATTGTTTATTACTTTGTAAATATAGGTAGAATTGTATTGTAAATCGCTATAGACTTATTACAAATGCCCTTTAAATCAATATTTATATATATTAACTGTGTTAATATGTAATTTATTTCAAGTTAAAATTATTGTTTTCAAAACTTGAATGTAAGTGGCTCGTTAGACTTTCCGCCTATAATATAAAAGTAACTTATATATTTAATATAATTGGGTGAATTTAACACATTGTTTACATTATGCGTATTTAATTTACGTATATATTATTTTAGAAAAAAACATCCGTAAAGTTTTTTCTATGTGTAAAATCTTTAATATATTAGAGCTCAAAATTAAATTTTGAGCTTTTATTAATAGAGCCTTTTTTTATATGCAAAAGACAATGTAATTTGGTTTCCGTTTTGTGTAATTTACGGAAAATTTTTATCAACAGTTTTTAACCAGTCAAAGGGAAGTAACTTACAACATTTCAGTAAGTCTTTCTTCTAAACTAATTGTAAAATTTATTTCTTTAACATTTTGTAAAAATCTGTTACAACGTTTATCGTAGTGGCTTAAAGGAACTTTTAAGCAGTATCTTTTTTGTATTATTATTGTACTTTTAACATTAATAAAGATTGTTCTTTTGGATTGGACTCTTGTAATTTATAATTCTTACTTCGATGAATGTAACAGTAATTCCTAAAACCTCAGAGAAATTTTAAATTAATTAATTTTTCTTTTAGTTTTTGCTTATGTAAATTTCTTTTTATTATTAATAAAAAGAAATTTATATTAATCCTCTTATTCAGCTTAAAAAAGATTAATAATTTTTTTATATGTGACTGACGAACACGTTTATATAAAAATGAGGGGAAAAACATAAAAACTAAATAAAAACAGCATTTAAACTATTTTATGTTTTATCGAACTGTTGTCCTCATGTTTATTGTCATATTCACGACGTTCCGGTCTTCGTACGCTCCAGCATTCTTCAGTTGATATAGATTAGAATTTTGAATCGAACCCTTTATTTCGTCCACCATTCCACGTGACAAGCCTTTTCTGTATATCTCTGTTTAAAGTTATATCCCTTTAATAATTTAAATCTTAATGTTTTTATTCATCTCTGTGGCCAAGTATTGATCTCACAAGTTAGTCCAGTGGATAAGAGCATTGGTTGATTTAATCAAGTAACTTGACCGCAAAGAATTATGAAGAAGACCGGAGCGTTACAACATGGGTATGATAGATAATAGTTGAAACAGCTCCTTTCAGAAATATAGACAGATAGAAAAAGATATTTGTAATAAAAATCAGAAAAGTATATTTGAGATTCATGGGACGTATAACGTGACAATGAATGGCAGAACAGGAATTACGAGGATAGATATTGCTTAGAAGTGAAGAGATAGGAAGTTTCGAGGAGACATGATTGTCCACGTCCAGAAGAGATACGGCAGGCGTTGAGAGAGTTTGTAATCATTTTGGTAAAATTTCATGGACCTAACTGTTATCATCGGCCTTGTGATTGGACTTTTTCTGGTTGTTCTAATGTTGGTTGTTACCTTGTTAAAGAAAAGTGCTCTTTTGAATTCAAAATCAGATATTGAGACTCTTCAGATGGTTGGAGGTCAAGTTTGACTTCTTTCTGGCAGTTCTTGTAGAAAGACTGATGTCAATATGCATCAGTCATAGAGATAAAATAGACTCTGTTAAAGCTTCGAAGTAGATTAAATACATAGCTGAGTTCAAAGGTATAAAGAGAATCATTCTACAACACCTGTGAATAAAATCGATGTATAAATCACCTGCATTAATGTTTAGCCGTTGCTAAGATATTCTTGTTGTCTTACTGCACACATAGCAAGGCTCCTTCTTATCACTTTCCTTTAGAGAAGCCAACCAGCTGCAAATAATAACACAAGGATTCATTTTTAATGATATATTTTCTCTTACCAGGAGACTCTTGTGAAACTCAAGAAATATGAATAAAGCAAAACATTTTCTCATTGCATTGTCTTTCTTTTCTACTTCATTTTTCATTTATTAAGTTGAGTTTGCAAGACCAATTATAGAAATAAATAAACTTTGGAATAATGTATTGCGTCATTTTCTCAACTGAGTAGAGCTTAAGATTCTACTTTCATCGATGTGAAATATACAATAAATAAGACTTTATTTGCTATAATTGATTTAATTTCGTTAAATGTTCATATAAGGGAAACATGCACCGAGGCTCGAAATCATTATACATAGTTAATCATCTTAGATAACTGCACAGTAAGTATCATTCTACAATAGGTGCACATAATATTATATCTTATTAAGGACTCATACAAGACGCATATGAAAGACATTTTACTGAATAGAAGGTAAAAAATGTAAAAGCGTTATTTAACAAATAATTTCAACTTGATAATTTATCCGTCGCTAAATTATAGGAAGAGATTTTCTTTTTTTGTCGTCTCAGTGATGAACAATCACCAATAGAAATAGCTTCACTCAAAACTTCTTTGGTTTACTATGAAATAATTTTGGATATACTGCGAAGGATAAATTAACGGATTTTATCAGAAGGATTTCTTTCCCTATCGCTACAAGAAAATCAGATAAAAATATAAATATTTTTTCTAGAGTCTTTTTGATGTTTGTCACTGCATCACCTGAAATTAGTGTTCAAGCATTTTTTATTACTTGATCTTGATTTTGTATTTTAAATATAAAGAGGATAGTACCATTCAAAATTGTATAGCAGTATAATCTCCCTGTTTCTATATACGCGTTAGATTATAGAGTTGTCGATTTTCTAATGCCGTCTATAACACGTAATAGACCTCAGTAAAACCACTATGTCGAATGTTAATTTTCAGTTTTAATGCAATGAATTTATGAACTTAAACTGACCAGATTCATTTCAACTTCGAAGTTTCGTGACTACACCGTTATGATGTCTTTTCTCATCGTGGTTGTTTTTTTTTTGTTGTTGTTGTTGTTGTGTCACGGTTTTTCCTTATTTAGATAGAAATTGGTGTGATTTGATACTTCGTGGAAGTGGTCTTATTTGCGATTGGTTGGTTTTCCTTTTTTCTTTTTATTTGCTTTATTTTTAACACTTTTTATTGCTTTTGAATGTACACGTGAGTGGGTGTCCGCTTAATTGCGCTTTTGGTTCGTTTGTTATTGTCATTTAGGATGACCTATTTTTGTTGTATTGCCCTCTTTTATTGGTACTATTTACATTATTCGGACATTATTCGGACATTATTCGGTCACTTTTGTTGCCATTTGTGCAACGTTTCGGCCGTTGTCCGCTCCGACCTTCTTCAGGAAGCGATTGTAATAAAGGTTTATAATTTTATAAGTATCCTTTTTATTTCTGTTTTTCTCAAAACGTTGTCGTTTCAGAGATATTCCATTAATGGTTTACTCAACAACTTTTAACGAACTAGAAGGCTGTTGCGTCTCTAATTTGTAGTGAGCATTTTGGGTTGAATCTTCGGATAACGACCATACTGCCTTATTTTCATAGCTTCTTCACTCTAGCCTACTCATGTCTCGCCAATTCTTTATATAAACTAACCCAGTCTTTGATTTTGTTTTTTATTTCCTATTACAATATTTTTAGTTTCTTCTTTAACTTAAAACAAAATTAAACTGATTACAAATTTACCCGCAGACACACACCTACGAGCGCTTAAAATAAAGGTTACGAAAAGGAGGATAATTCATTGGTGACAATTACAATGTCGACCTGAAACAAACAAAAGCAATCAATTAATAAGACTATTAGGAGATTCTTTTTGTAGTTTATCCTTTTTCTTTTTATTCTGCTACAAAATTGAACGCATTTAGATTAGCCGGAGAACAAATATATATTTAAGAATTTATAGTCACTACTAAAGACTGTTCCATTGCAGATAATCAACTAAAGTAAGAATAGATTTTAATCGTCAAAAAACGTGTCAAGAAGATTTAATTTAGCGCTATTTGCACAAGAGAGACTGATAATTATAATCGCCTTCATTCCTCTGAAATGTACAATGTTGTTTTTAAACCTCTATCTGCTGTCGTAGAATATTCCAGGCTTTCAAAACAAAGATAAGTTTCTTGTTCCAAATAATTTGTTTTACTAGCATCATAGTAAAATATATTATTTCACATTTAAAATTAAACATAAAATTCGCAACATGGACATATATTAAAACTCGAATACCTAACTTATAACTCTGGAACTAACGTGTCATCGATCATTAGTAGCGATGTTTATACGATACTCAAGAAACTGCTGTCACCAACTTATACTATAATAGTATTTCAACTATAATTTCAATCTGAGCTAATTGGCTATCTTGTCACAAGTGGCGTATTTTATTTTCTTCCCGGAAGATTAATGCTTGACTCGAACTGGAAGAGAATATTTTCTCTTAAATGTCGAGTCTAAATTTTCCACAATGGTAATTTACAAATTTCATGCAACATTATTATAATTGATATTTTTACACAATAAGGAATTGCAAAATGCAAGCATATTAATTATTAAGATTAGTACAGCACAATGAAAAGTGGATGATCATGAAAATTGCATGACACGGGTAACTAAAGCAATTTACAGTGAACAAAATAAAGTGTTCAGTGCAAAATTCTAATCACCAGAAGTGTGTCGGAGCGTACAACAAAGATGAAGACAACAAAGAAAATATAAATAGTATAAATAAGAAGGACACATATATTTAACATCAGGGAGAGACAGCTGAAACTTTTAGGTTACATTATGAGGAAAAGAGGTGTGGAAAATTTGATGCGCCAGTAAATGAACTGTGAAACAACGTTTAAGAGAAGCAATAATTTTTTTTCTAAGAGCTACAAAAGACATAACATTGTGGAGAGCCATGCTAATCAACGAGGCACGACACTTACAAGAAGTAAATAATTGTTTTCCTGTATGCATTTTGAAATAAGATATGATCGTTTATTTTGTAATTTTTGTTGGTCTAGGAAAGTGATTATATTTATTTCCTTTTACGGATGTGCTTTATGGAGCCGTGGGTATCCACTTCTGAACAAGAAATCGAAGGGAAGAATTCCAGTTGAATTTGTTTCATTCACTTACGCGCGAATACACTTGGAAAAAGTTCTCTTCTCCATCCAGCTATAGGTTAAATAGCAGGACAGATTGGGTTTTATAGCTTTAGTTGGCAACCAGCCTACGACAGGAAGTAATGGCAGTTGTTGCGGGAAAATCTTATGCCCAGTTAGTTATGTCTCTTTTGAGACATGATTATTCAAGTCTGTATCAAGTATGGGATCTGAAAGACTTTTTTTCCCGACAAAGTTTACTGTTTTTGGAATTATTGTTGTAGGTTGATGTTGTATTCTTTATTTTCCATGAAATTTTTAGTGTATGTTTTCTTTCAGTAAAATGTATATAAATTGTTAAATAGAAAGCAGATTGAAAGGTGGAATTAATATAACTTTATTACAATGTTGTCCGTTTCGTGTTTGAGTTTTCCACAGTGTTGATCAAGCACCGACTTTCAGCAAGGCTCCACAAGTTAGGGTTAGAATAAACTAATTAAAATTTGTTCAGGATAAGAAATCTTTTACTTTTCCTAAAAATAAAGTTACTATTGAATTGTTTTATAAATCACTTCTTGTTATAAGTCAACATAAAATAAACTCCTGGCAACAAACAAAATATTTGAGTTGATGTGAGATTGTTTATATACATTCTAAAATTCTTTTGGACGTTCTTATATATTTTATATGGGAGCATAAACGTGATTTTATTCAAATAAGGATGATGAAATAGTAATAAATAGAAGCAGATTCCTGGAAGAAGATAAAATGATTCCTGATATTTTATTGTTTTAATTTTATATTCCGTATACGTCTGCTTGTTTGAGAGTACAATGCAACTTTTTAAGACAAAAGAATTTTACTCTTTAATTAAGAAAATTTGTTTCATGTGAATGAAACTGGATGAAAAATTGAAAAGAAAAGAAAGACTCAGTGAAATTATTCACCTGAAGTTGGTTGCTTTTTTCATTTTTAAGGTTTTTCTTTTTATATTTGCTGTCTGATTAAAAAAGAAAAATATTTTCGTTGATTGTGCTTGTTCTTTGCTTGAAGACACAACAACAGGAATACGCAAGTATTTTCAGCATCATCGTGCAGTTAATTGAAAATACATTTAGTCTACAAAATAGAGAAGACGTTTTGGGTGGGCAGAAATTAGGTAAACGGTAAAAAGCGCTGGAGAAGAAAAAAAAAGGAAAAAGAAGGAAAAAGTAATTTATTGTGGAAGGAGAGGAAAAAAGAGAAACATGTAAATGAAAAATAGAAATAAGACAGAAAAAAGAATGAGAATAAAAGAAAAAGAATGACTTAAAAAGATAAAGGATATTAGAAATGATAAAATCAAAGAAGGTTTAGGATGAACAATAGGAAGAAATTAGGAAGAAGAAAAAAAGTAAAATTAAATAAGAATATTGAAGAAACAGAAAAAGAGATGAAAATTGGGAAATAACAATGAAGAAGAAGAAGAAAAAAAGAAGAGGGTAAGATCAAATCGGTGTTTATAAATCTCTAAAAATAAAAGGAGGAAAGAACTTTGCATTTCCTTAATGTCTTCGTTGCCTTGAGGCATTCTTGCTTGTCAAAATTTATGCATTTGTTAAAACTTCTATCTCCTCCGCGATGCCAGCCTCACTTGTTGCTATTTCACATGTTAAATTGTTATAGTTTCCAGATTTAATCGTTGTTTTCTGAAAAAAACTTCTGCTCACAGGTCAATTGTTGGTCGATAAATGAAATTAGTAAAATCTGAATTTTTTTCTCAAACAATACCCAGTTTTATGAATTAGAAAATGATTTCATGTGAATGTTGTTTTTTGTTTTCTCACTCTTTAGATTTGAAAAGCAAACGGAATAATTGTCTGAATCAAGGCTTTAATAAACGTCGCCATCTTTCTTGAAACAACTTTTTAATAGTGAACTTTGAAATCGCAATAGAAAACAGTTTCTTTCGAAATGTTATTGCATTGAGATCCCAATAGAATCAGTTCGTCGACTCAATAAACTGCGCCGATTAAGGTTTCTTTAAGGCATTTAAACTGATCATTAGATAAAGTTATCAAGATGATTTTAAATCATTGTTTTAGCAGTAAAGGTCATTGTAATTTTGAAGTCTTATTGAAATGCATTAATCAAACTCTAAAAACACATTTAATGCTTGTTTTTTTATTTATTTATATTAGACTGGTTACTCTCATATTATAATAAAGATAGGGTGAGAATATCTCAATAATGAAACCGTACTAAAAGATATTTTATAAAATTTGGCAAGGTGTCACACTGGAGAGAATAAACTTTGCAGTGTTTATCTTTCAAATAGATATAGGAATTAAAACTGGGACTGGAATTCTGTTTCTACTTATACAAAGAACACTGAATCGTGTTGGAAATACGAAGCTAAAAACACTTAGCTATGTGATAAATATTTACTAAAACTACCCATATCTGGTCATTCAGTCAGTTAAGTGCCATGTGTAATTTGCTCTCGGGCGATAATGTCTCGAAAGATTTCCCCGCAGTAGGTTGCCATTACTTTCATCCTAAGCTATAGAACCCAAACGTTTTTTTTACTATTTGACCCATACTTAATGCGGAAGGTAATGTAGAGAAGAGGCGAATCAACTAAAATAACATTTTTTGTTTTTCGAAAATGACACACGTCTACCTGGCTGCAATCTTAACGCTTTTTTGGCTTTGATTTGAATATTAAAATTATGTTTTCCATCATCAAACTTTTCAGTTAAAAAACGTCAAAATTTTAGAGACAAATTATCTTTGATCTAGTTTTTCTTATTAAAGAAAAAAAGCCCACCCACAAATAAATATTCGTGTGCGACATTAGAGCAATCAAGTGAGTGAACATGCGTATCAAATATATGTGCGTATGTTTTTAAGTTTGTCTACTTACACAGAGTGAATGTAAACATATATTTACATATATATACAAATTTACACAGATACACGCTGAATTCCATGCGATCACATTGTCTTAATTAAAAGAATTTATATAAATATTTAAAAAATACAGAAAGAAATGACATGGCTCCATATATAAAATACAAAAAGAAAATAGCTACTTTTTATTACTGTTTTTATTACTGTTATTACTGTTTGAATTCGAGGCTTGGATGCTGAAACCATTTGAAAATTGCTCTTTTTAATCAGGGAATATAGATTCAGATAGTTTGTTTCTAATGCGTTGATTTAAACATGCCAAGCCGATCTGAACGACCTCTACATGATATAAATCAAGTTGAAATTTGGCTATTTTTCATTTTAACATACAGAATTTTATTTTCAGTAGTCGCAAAATGCCGTTATTCTTTGCACAATATGTGACTTAGAATATACAAATAATATATTTTACTATTTCTTTCATCATTTTTATATCATCATTTAAATGAGTCGTCTTTATTATTATGTCATTTTTCATCATATTTCGATTTCTGCTTTGGTCTCACTACCAACCAAGTCTGCGGGGAGACCTAAGGCAGGTAATGGCGTGTTGTTATGGCTCCATTTCATGTTTTTCTATCTTCCCTATCATCCCCAGCATTACATAGATAAAGTTTTCCTTAGTGTGTGGGCTGTACTTAATAAGACAATTTTTTGTATATCTCTTAAGCTGGGGTTTCCAGGGATTCTTTCAATGTGTTGTTTTGTTCCATTTTTTATCATTCCAAGTGCACCTACTATCACTGGCACAACTCTTGTTTTCAATTTCCACATTTTTTCTATTTCAATTTCCAGGTCTTTATATTTTGACAGTTTTTCAAATTTTCAAATTTTCAAATTTTTCTGTTTGTGTAGATGGTGTAATCCCATAGAATGGTTACATCTTCTATTTCTGTAACCGGTGCTGGGTGATGTTCATACCAGTGTTTGTTTACAGCTTTTCCATAATGTTTGCACATTGCCCAATGTAAATATTGCCCAACTCTATCGTGGCGATTTTTATATTCATTTGGGGCAAGCACAGAACAGCCTGAGATTAGGTGGTCTATTGTTTCTTGGTGTTTATCACAAAACCTGCATTTTGGATCCATATTATTATGCATAATATTTGCCTGAAAGTTTCTAGTGAAAAGACTTTGGTCTTGTGCTGCAAGAATAAAGCCTTCAGTTTCAGACTTTAATCCAGATGCACGTAACCATCTATGAGTATTAACTTTGTCAACATTGGATTTATTGGCACGTACTGGATATTGGCCATGCAGAGGTTTGTCTTGCCAGCGCTGTTTCATCTGTTCAAGAGCTTTATCTTTGGCTTTCATTTTCATATTTTTTGCCGCAATAGTTGGTTCTTGGCTTCTGTTTTGCTTTTCTACAGAATCTACTAACTGTAAATCTTGTTTGTATTTACTGCCTTCTTTTATTATTGAATATTTTTTCTTTCTTTCTTCATGTTGCCTTACTAATTGTATCATCCAATCCTTTGTTGTTTCTATATATGTTAGTAAGCCAATAGTTGTTGTCTTGTATGACAATTCCAGCTGAATAAGACCTCTTCCACCTTCTTTACGGGGTATGTATAGACGGTCTACATCAGCCTTTGGATGATGCATCTTATGCTTAGAAAGAAGCTTTCTTGTTTTAGCATCCATTCGCCTGATGTCGTTTAGAGTCCAGTTTAAGATGTTAAAGCTATATTGGACAACTGGGATTGCAAGGCTATTAATGGCCATAACTCTGTTCTGTGAATTTAATTCAGTTTTTAATATCATTCGTAGCCTTCTATAGTACTCTTTACGCACTATTTCCTTCATTTTTTTATGGTGAATGTTTTCGCTCTCATTTACACCTAGGTATTTATAAGCTTCTTCTGGTTTCAATTCTTTTATTGTTACAGCAGGGTCTAAGCTAATTGAGGATGTTTCTTGTGTTGATCCACGTAAAACTGTAGCTTTAGCACATTTATTCAAATTAAATTTCATTCAAATGTCTTCGCTGAAGCATTTTACAGTTTGCAGAAGACCTTCCAGCTCATTATCATTCTTAGCATATAACTTATAATTATATTCTTAGCATATAAGTCATCCATGTAAAATAGATGGCTTATTTTCTTTTGGCCTATTTTATAACCACATTCTGTCTTATTAAGTTGACTGGTTAGTGCTATTAATGATATGCAGAATAGTAAGGGAGATAAAGAATCACCTTGAAATATACCTCTTTTGATGTTTATTTCATCAGACTTATAGGTTCCATTTATATGATTGAGGTAAAGGGTTGTTTTTCATATAGACATGCACTGTTTGATGAAATTGATGATGACGGGCGATATCTTGTATATATTTAAAGTCTTTAAAATCCAGGAATGTGGCACACTATCGAATGCCTTTCGATAATCTATCCAGGCAGTACTAAGATTTTTCTTTGTACTGTAGCAGTTTTCCAGGATCATTTTGTTAATTAGCAATTGGTCTTTACAACCATAACAGCCACGTTTGCACCCTTTTTGTTCAAGCGGTATCATGTCATTTCTTTCTAAGAATAAATATGTCTGTTTTGTTAAAATAGATGTTAATAGTTTATATGTTGTCGGAAGACATGTAATTGGTCTGTAGTTTTTCGGGTTGTTTGTGTCACCATTCTTGGGTAGAAGAAACGTAATTCCTTTGGTCATCCATGCAGGAATTTTAGTGGGATCGTCAACCATTTCTTGAAGTTCTTTGGCTAGTTTTTTATGTGCTGCATTTAAATAATATAGCCAAAAGTTAGGAATTTTATCTATACCTGGGAATTTCCAATTGTGTGCTTTTTTTAGTGCAAATATTATTATTATTATTATTATTATTATTATTAATAATAATAATAATAATAATAATAATAATAATAATTTTTCTCATCATTATGAACTCATGTAGAATCCAATATCTCTACGTTGGCTGTAGAATGTTTATGGATGAGCTCATTCACAATTCTTCTGAGGTTGATCTTTATGGGGTGATTTTTATGGCCTTGAGACAGACATTTTATTACTATTAGAATCAACAGGTGAATTAATGAAATGTTTCTTCTGCGTTCGTGTTCCTTCAAGACCTTAACAATCAGGGCCTTCCAGATCTCCCTATCCTCTGAACCTCTTAACACCTCTTTTCCTGTTACTCCTCTCAAACCCTGATCCAAAATCCATAAAAATGTCAACTGAACTAAAACGAGAAAGTCTCAATGTGAGTTTTAAAATGAGCAGCAGTAAAAACAAAGACAATGTTCAATTGTAATATTTTCAAAACTGAATGGAAGAAGTTGAAGAATATTTACATTATGAGGACAGGTAAAAAAGACGTTTAAGAACAAGAAATAAAACTAACGAATGGAAAGAATTTAACAAAAAGTAACTGAAAATATAATGAAAATGAATTTGCTAATATGTCTAAAACTTCAAGTGCCTAATGAATGTATTAATTTTAGCTACGATGGCAATTAACAAAAACGCTTAAAAACAAAGTAAAAGTGCATGGAAATCAACAGAAAGTTTAATGCAAGAGATAAGTCTTCCTGAAAGAAAGACATAAACATCTATCAGATTATCATAGAAGTAATTAATTAACTAAAAAATGATGATGATTACGACACATAACAAGAAGAAAAGAGAACAGAGGAAGTAAAAGGTTGCTTTATTAGTGACCAATTGATAAAACGCAACAGGCAAATACTACTCTCCGCGGACCTTACGACTAGCATCCAACATGCGATTTACATAGGTATGTTCTTGGAGAGCTTCTTCCCAGGAATCGTTGTGTAGAATACACGTCCTGCATGATGTTTTCCCACTCACTAGAATTGATCATTTTAAGTCTCTACATCACTGTTATCTATTCTTCATAAAGCCATGAAATCAAATTATTGATGTTTCTTAGGCTCATACAATATCACATAGTAACCCCACTTGGGCCTTGTATTTCGATGAGCATCAGTATAAAGAAGAAAAAGAGACAACAGAAAAGTGTCCTGCTATTGACTGATTTGGTGTATAGAAAGTCATTATTTCCGAAGACAAGTAGAATAAAGTCAAATCGAAAAGAGCATGATAGTAGGTAATGAATATTCGATTATTTTCAACAATCAGAGAGCTGCCTATTTTTCGCCAACGCAGTTATCATTCCTAAACGGAAGGTTAGATTTTAGATTATATTTATTAAGGTTGTTAATCTTTACTCAATGAAAAGATTGGAGCATTATACTCTTCCCAGTCCTCTATAGGTTATTAAATTTGTGTGCGTCTTAAAAATTTAAATCACATTTCGCATGTTCTGTTTATGTATCAACGCAACTCTGTGGATGAAAGAGACTGAATTCTTAACGATTACTCTGATTTTATGGTAATTTGTGCGTATGTGAATTTTATCAGAGGAATCTGAAAAGGTTTTGTCAACACGATTTCCAATTTCTGACAAAAGATGTAATTCAATTAATTGATTGTGCAAACTTGTGTCTTAATATTATTTCAGTGACTCCTTTCATATCAAACGCCGTCTTTTCACACACCCGTGTGCACACACTTGTGCACACATATATAGTGTTGGACATATAACGTTAGACATATAAACAAGACGCACATACAAACTGTTTATATTCATAAAAGCTCTATTTCCTGATACTGGTTATTCTTCCCCTCATAAATATAGCAAAACTGAAACAAATATAGTGTTTAGTTGTGGTAATGTTAATCGCCAAGGTTGTTGTTTCTTTATTGATAAAATTTATTTTAGCAACTAGGTATTTTATCGTAAAGTGCTCGATATCGGGGTGGAGATAGAATGCTGACCAATACAAACATTTTGCCCTTTAACTGAGCAGATTTATGTCGACTTCGAAATTTCGTGAAAACACCGTTATAATTTTCTCACTCGCCAAGGCTATATATATCTATATATATTACGTGGGAACCTGTGAAAAACTGCTACAAGATTGTACATTTTGTTTCGACATTGAAAGAACCATGTCTCATGCCGTAGTCAACAATATTACCGGCATTGTTAGCTATGTAATGAGACATTGTTCTTTCAATATCAAAACAAAATGTACAATTTGTATAATAGCTCTTCACATGTTCTCAGGGAATAATTATCCATAAATATTCATTTCTTTTATTTTATATTTAGCACTTTTTTAATGTTTTGAAAGTTTCAATTTTATTCTTCATTGTTCTTAATTTATATATATATATATATATATATATATATATATATATATATATATGAATGTTGGCAGAAAAATAATTACTTCTTTATTATGTCTGTCCCTGTAGGTATTTTATGATTTATGATACGAAGTCCCCAATTTACCTACTACATCACAATTGTCATCTAAAATACAAATTATATTTTAACCTAATTATGTACAATAATAGATCATATGCAATATGGGTGAACAATTCAACGAGAAAAATTGAATATAAATCCACTGTATCTAAATACAAATGAGACACATATTCATAATATTTATGATCCGAAAAAATCAACAGCGTTTTGCGATAATTTTTTACCATCAACATGAACATCGACATTTTTCTTGTTAAAATGTTTAATTACTTTAACACATCCAACATTATCGATTAAAAATAGTGCATTTTATTTCGTGTTCTTTTGTAACTCAGCATGAGCAAAACAAATTCATGGATTTGAATAAAAAAGACTACAGAATGACATCAACGTCCGCCAATCATTTTACATCTTTTAATATTCAGTCATGCTTAGTCTAATTTGTAAGGTATGTAAAAGTGGTTAAAAAAAATCAAATGTTGATAAGTTGGTGAGGGTTACAAAGAACTGTATAGGACTCAATCAGGTCGGAAGATTCAGGGGTAGTACGTACCAGCCTGGGTCAAATGGCGTTTGACATGACAGAGCGTATAATCAATTTTCACCCTATGGAAGATATTGCATCCATTGACATTCATCGATAAATGATGAACGTTTCTAGATACGAAACAATGAATGTGAGAACAGTTAGGTAGCATTTCAGCAGTTGTGACAGTCACGTGTATGTATACACACACACACACACACACGCATATATATATATATATATATATATATATATATATATATATATATTTATAATCGTATCGCCCCAAGCAAGGCATCTTACTGCCACTGTTGTGCAGGGGGTTACATAATATGAGGAATGTTATGAGAAGGAATGAGAGGTTGCAGGGGATGTCAGGAGGAGAGTAGAAGAAGGAAGAGAATACTGATGAGAGTTGGGTAGACGAAGAAAAAGCATGAGAGTGAGGATGTGAGTTAGTGAGACAGGAGATGACCATTTGACTTTACATTTAAATTCTTGGAGATTATAGCTGTCGGGAAAGCAAGTGTGCGTAAAGGAATTCCACAGACGGGAAGTGCGAGAAAAGAAGCTGATGGAGTACAATTTGCGTTTACAATTTATTAGTTTCACAGTAAAATGGTTGGACCTAGTTCCTAATCTTGTAGCTCGAGGAAATTCATATATAGGAGGTACCAGTGAAGCCGTGAAAGTATTTGTAGAAGAGACACTGCGTTGGTGGGAAAGCGACTGTATCCTAGCTGCCAAGTCGGGATCGATCATATTACAGATTCTCCGTTGGATTTGGTCGAGGACATCTAAGTGGATAGCAGGAGCACCCGACCAGATATGGCAGCAATATTCAATGCACGGGCGGATGATAAAGGAAGTAGAGAGACGAGTTCAAATTCCAGTTCAAGTCATTGATTTCACATACATGCAGATACCCTTTGGAATAGTAAGATTCTCATTTTAACTGATATATTTCCCAAAACTATACAAAAGTATCTTAAACTACGAAAGAGAAAATTTATTTATTATAATCACCATTGGCTTTAAGCATAATATCTAGACGATTTCAAACTCTCCTATACTCTTCTGGTCTGTCTCTTTCTTTAAGTTATTGAATGCTGCCATAATCTTTGCCTTCAGTTCATCTTTGCTTTTACAAGGAGTTCTGTTGAGAATCCAACAGCACCCGACACATCGTTATGTGGTTGAAGTCTGGGGAGTTAGGTGGCCAAATGCAATGGGTGATGGTCGCAGAAACTGTCTGACAGCCAAGTGTAGGTCTTCCTGCTTGTGTGTGGCATAGTGCACACTACCGGTTGCTAGACATAGAGTCTTCCAGCAGCCATCCTCTTGGAACAGGGCAGCGCTACCTCCTCAAGGCTCTTGATGTATGCCTCCGAGTTGAATCTGTGACCCTGTGGGAAGATGAATGGAGGCATAATCTCTCCATCACAATTGGTCCTTCACATCATGATATTCAACTCATTTTGAATTCTTTGCACTGTCAACGGATTGACACCAAACATTCTAAAATAAGAATCGTACTGGAGCATTTTCTCGTGTTCCCTCGCGACTCAGCACTGTAGACAACCAATTACAACTTGAATTGAATTCTATCCCAATCAAAAAGAAATAGTTCACAAAAATCCAAAGGGTCAATCACCATATTTTTCATTAATTAAAAGGGCCGCAGATCAAATTGAAACGAGGCTCATTCAGTGCGCTGTCAAGAAAGAAAAACTGTAGAGGAAGGCGTGTGTCAAACCATCTTCAACACTAGTTCAACTCCAATGGCATTCAGTTTCATTCAATATACATTCTTATTTCAATTTGTATAGGAAATTTACTGAATCCTCTTGAAAGAAGATAGAGAGAGAAAGTGAGAGAGAAGAAAGGAGAAAGAGAGAGGGGCATTTGCATGTTTATTTTCTCTAAAGCAGAAAATTGGTCTATTGGATACTGTCATGGTGTTTAACTGACTGTTACAGATTGAGAGAGAGAGAGAGAGAGAGAGAGAGAGAGAGAGATAGCGAGAGAGAGAATATGGGGTAGAGTGTATGTGAAAAAGTGGGTTAACGTGTTTTAAGAAAGAGCAGGATGGATCGAGTAAAGAGTAAGCGGGATGCGAATGCGAAGAAAAGCGAAAAGAAAGAAAAGTAGACACAGTGTAAATGCAAGGGAAGAAAACGATGGATTCATGAAGTAACGAGAGGTAGCGAATAATGGTGAGAAAAAGGCAGAGTCAACATTAGATCTGAGAGAAGAGAAAAAGCCATTCAAATTATTTATGTTTGACCTCGTCTTTCCAGTAAAATTTTGAGTTACGCCTGATTTAATTCTATACATCAAATGTATTGTATTTGGTTGAGACATATATATATATATATATATATATATATATATATCACACTATAATTTACATATATATATTAAATTTAGGTAGATCAGTTGATTACCTTACCTCGTTTTCAACCTACTCCATCATTTTATTAATATTTAAAGGCACTTCATGTTAATTTTTTTTCTTTAAATGTGTATGTTTAATACACTGTTTAATACAACTCTTTACTGGTCGAATTTGACTCTACCAATAACTTTAATAATTATCTATCTATCTATCTATCTATCTATCTATCTATCTATCTATCTAGGATTCGATGGTAAGTAAATTGTCTCCACGCGCTTTGTTTGTACGACAGGTAAATTATCGTATGTGTGATGTTTGTTTTTGATTTCGTCGACTGCACAGTATAGTAGGGTCAATTTAGCAGCGTTTGTGAGGAAAAGAGCATCAGGACGCAATTTACTCCGCCAGAAACGTCATGTTTTACTGCTTGGCATTCGCGCACGAATCTCCTACAAGAACATTTCAGAGTCAAACTAAGGACAGTACAGGGGATTCGATACTTGTTGCATGAGACGAATGGCGAAACAGAAAGATACAGTAGCTCGGAAAACTCACTCTGCAAGTTCTGGTAAGAAATTGATCGTGATAGTCTCAGATTCAACATGGAGGCCTATATCAACTGTCTTAAGGGGTAGTGCTACCCTGAGTCAAGAGGGTGGCTACTGAACTCTGCATCATGAACTCAAACAGAAGAATCTTGTCATGGCGTTCAGTCAATTTCTGCGACAACATCACCCCTTACATATAGACACCTTCCTCCAAAAAAGTAATCCCCATAATTATTGTGTTGAACGCAGTTGATCGAGAGACCAACAAAAATTATTAAAACGTCAAGAAGGAATTTACGGCAAGAATTATAGCAGCATTCACAAACTTAAACAAGCTAACCATACAGAAGAGTTGAAGGAGATCTGGAGGCCATGGTTGAAGTCAATGGTCATTTCATTGAATAAATTGACTGTTTAGTATTCAAATATATTTTTGTATAATTTTGGTAAATATATTTGTTAAAATAAGATATCAGTGTTATTTTGATTTTTCCGTAATTTAGATGACAATTTATCTATTGCACATACAGGTATGTCGCGCATATACCCTATAAGACATACATAATATATACCTTCTGACGAGCGGAACGAAGGACAATATATGTATTTATATTAAACATAAATAAATGCAATACGTACGCGCATACACACACGCACAAACATACTCTCGCACACACACACACACACACACACACACACACACACACACACACACACACACACACACATACTGTGACACGCCTAAGTATTGGATACATATTATTTTCTGTTATAACTCTATTTTATGTTCGCCATTTTGCTTGATATTTGGTTAGTAATATCTCGTAAAGTTGTTTTAGTTGTATGTGGAAGGAAAATTAAAAACTCATGGTTGAATCCATTTTTTTTATCAAAGTTCAAAATTAACCTATACAAAAGTATTGGATACCTGACACTTTTTTGAAACTTCCAATCAAAACATTGTATTTTAAAAGACTTTAAATATTCAAATTTTCGATAGTATTGGAATGTCATCTCTGACCAATCAGAGAAGCACTTAATTGCTTACAAGATAGTGCTACTAATCATCTGACTCTTTGATGTGCATACGGCAATTCAAGGTCTAAAATGGCAAAAACTAAAGAATTATCAAGAGATAGAATCATTGAACGTCAAAAAGGAGGACAAGGTTACTGAAAAATTATCAAAGAAATGAATCTAGCACTAAGTGCAGAAAGTATAAGAAGTATGGCAACGGTACAGCAAACCTTCCAAGAAATGGAAGACCGAGAAAAATAAATGACAGGACTTCAAGGTGGATCAGCAGAAATGTGCAAAAAAAAAAATATTCATTACTCGTTCTGAAATTACCACTGATCTTGAGGGTGCTGGACTTAATGTAAGTATGGATGCCATCAGCAGAGCTATATATTTTACAGGCTTTCATTCAAGATCACCAAGAAAAGTGCCTTTACTGAAAACCAAACATTTCAAAGACCGATTAAAGCTTGTCAAAACTTATGAAAAGAAAGGTATGCAGTTTTGGGCAAAGGTAATCTGGTCGGATGAAACAAAAGTTGAACTATTCAAAAGGAACACAGCGACAAGTGTTTGGCGAAAAAATGGAACTACCTACAAGAAGCACAATAACATCCCCACAGTTAAGTTTGAGGGTGGTTTCCATTATGATATGGGGATGCTTTTCATCTAAGGGTACTGGTGAGCTACAAGTTATCCATGGTAGAATGAATGGTAGCATGTACAGGGAGATTCTAGAGAAGAACCTTCAGAAATATGCAACTTCTTTAGGACATGGTCTGAATTTCGTGCTTCAACACTACAAAGATCCCAAACATACCGCAAAACATACAAAGGAATGGTTTGAAAATAATAATATTAGTACTCTCAATTAGCCAAGTCAGTCTCCGGATTTGAATCCAATTGAGAATTTGTGGAATACTTTGAAAGTTAAAGTTCATTAGCGGAATCCACAAAATATCAAGCAATTAGAAAAAAATGATGCAAGGAAGACTGGGGTAAAGTAACGGTGGTTAAGTGTGAAAAACTTGTGGCTAACTACAGAAAGCGACTGAAAGCAATGAAACAAAACAGAGGCTACACAACAAAATATTAATTTGATGTATCCAATACTTTTGCATAGGGTAATTTTGAACTTTGATAAAAAAATGGATTCAACCATGTGTTTTTAATGTTCCTTCCAAATACAAATAAAACAACTTTACAAGATATTACTTACCAAATATCAGGCAAAATGGTGAACATAAACTAGAGTTATAAAAGGAAATAATATGTATCCAATACTTATGCGTGTCACTGTATATATATATACATATATAAAAAAATCTCTAAAGGTCCAACATTTGTATACTACTAACTATCTAATGAGGAGAGGGAAATTCACATGTAAATGATTAGCGAGTGACAATTAAAATAAAATATCCCCCTCAACAATTTCAGATATTTCACAAAATCCTTCTGCTGGCAGAGAGAATTTCCGTAATGATATAGAGAGTGTTTCAAAATCTTTAAATGATTATGAGAACCAGTCCTATGTCTAATTTTGAACCGCTCTTTCTTGTACGGCTTGGTACAGGATATGTTCTCTACTAGATGTTGAGCGATAGCTGATTCCATATTTGTAGAGGGAGAGCAACACAAGTTATCTATTTTGCCAAATCGTATTTTAGAAGGCACATGCTGATTAATTCTTGTTTCCAAATTTAAGGTTGTACGCCCCACATAACCAGCAGCACACTGGCAATCAAATTTATATAACAAATTAAATTTGATGTAGGGCAAATCATCCTTACGAAACGACGTACATCTACAGGCTAACAAAGATGGGTTTACGATAGATGCTCGTCAGGAAAACACCTCTACCACGCTGAACAACATCGTCCTAAAAGGCAAACAATTTTTCTTCTCTACTTCCATAGTGAAGCATAATTTCTTGTGTAAGGAGTTAAGCCTATTATAAAAGTTTAAGGCAGCACTTTAATTAGAAAAAGTAGCAAACGTGTCATCAACTTACATAAAATAAATAAAGGTTTAGACACTGCCAAAGTGCAACGACTCGTAGTAACCCACAAAAATATGAGCCAACACAGGGCCAAAGGGACGACCCATCTGGACCCCATCTACTTGGCTATGCATGACATTTAGAAAGTTAAACTCCACAGAATTAGTACAAAGTATCATAAGTTCGACAAATACATCCCTAGAAAAAGAAGGTGGAGTAATGACACCCTCATACATCGAGTCAGTACAAATATCCTTTAATGATTCCTGAGTAAAAAAACTGGACACATAAAATGAGCACATAAAATCAGTACCAGCAGATAGCTGTATGGCATGTAAACTTTCAACAAACGAGAACGAATACTGATACTGATAATTGGCTGATATTTTTGTGAGCTACTACGAGTTGTTACTTTTTACTCGTAGAGAATATAGTTTGGTGCCAAGTCGTATAAGAAAAAGTGGTTCAAAATTATACATAGGACTGGTTCCAATATTCATTTAAAGATGTTGGAATCATTCAAGGTTTCTGTATCATTACGGAAAACCTCTCTGTCGGCAGAAATATTGTGTAAAGTCTCTATATTTGTTGTGGGGATATTTTATTTTAATTGTCCCTCACTATTTATTTAAATAGTTATAAGTATATATATATATTTATATGTATATTTATTTTATCGTGTTTCCCTCTTTTTTGCTCTTCATTTTCATCGTTACTGTTCTTTTCGTCTAATTCATTTTACAACAATTTTTCTCCTGATGGGAGGCTGGACGAAAGAGTTTTGAGACTAATAATAAATTCCTTGTTTTTAAAATTATATATATATATAATGATGTCAAATGCGTGATACGGAGAGGATAATCCAAATAGATGTATTTAACATGTTATTAATGGGTTAGACCCATACAGAGAGTACTATCCAGAGCAATATGATATGCATTATTAGCTGGCTAGTTTTATAAAGACTATCCAGCTATTAAACAAGAGGAATGAGAGCATTTTTAAATTCCGTCATAAAAACAACTTTAAATTACCTTTCAAATTGAATTTTAATTAATCCCGTTCTAATTCATCTGCAAACTTACTACCATTTTGTGCTGATTATTTCTTGAAAAAATTAGGATTGAATTAGTTTTCATTTTTCATTTTGTTTTGTATACTTAATATATAAACCTGTATATGTGTATAATTATCTATATGTGAGTATAAAGGTGTAAAATTGTTGTGCATATATATGCGGTTTGTTTATAAGTATGTGCTATAATACCCAGAGGAAATAAAATTTTATGGGCCATAACATTGACATTCTGTTTTTGAATATTCTAATAAAAATTAACCATTTGTAGTTTGTGGATTAATGAGATTGGTGCCAAAAACTTATTCGTCGAAATAAGTTATAGTTTATAACCGTTTTGTATAATGCGTTGAGTTTTTCTTATATGTGTGTGTGTGTGTGTGTATGTGTGTGCGCGCGTGTGCATGCGTATGAGTGTGTGTGCGCATGTGTGTTCGCGTGTGCGTGTGTTAAATATATAGTAAGTCTATGGGTCAACGTAATTGAGAAAACCTCATAAAGAGAATGTACTCATCGGCAGTGTCTAAATCAAGCCAGATTAAAGGCCGGCTTTTCTTACAAAATGGGGACACAGGTTCGTACACTCCTACAGAGCACATTTATTTATTTCTGTACATTGAGTTATCTATAATATTTCGGTATTATGAACTAGGGTTTGTCTTATCGTAATATTAGCATAGTATTAGTATAATAATACCAAATATTAACAGGTAGTGTATATAGAATATGCTACAAAATCCCAGAGCTGCAAATTCATAAAAAAATCGAATTTTATTTCGGATTTCATAATGACCGGAGCCAATTGAAAGCTTCGAACAAGAACTAATTCAAAGTCTGTATCGTTCTCTTATAGACAACATGAACTAATTATTATCCCAATATAATCGACACAACTTGTTTGTTATCTTCGATAAAAATTGTTTGAATGCACATTTGTCGCCTCGATGCACACAATATATTCATGATATTGTGCCAAAAGAAAACTCACTGGTCTTCGGACTGGGTAACATCGTCTTATTCATCTCATGTTCCCTAACACACACACACACAGTTATATATATATATATATATATATATATATATATATATATATATATATCCAAGTCATCTGCTCAAGCCCACCAAAGCCCATCAAAGCCCATCAAGTATGTTACGCGTTGCTTTCCTCTTTATTTCTCTCTGTGTATCAAATTCTCGAAGTCTTTTTTTTCTCATTTAGTTCCAGGAGCTTCAGCTGTCTTTTCCTAATGTTAAGTATTAGTTTCTGTTTCGTTTCCATTCTCTCAAAAATATCATTGTTGTTCATATGTTCGGATGAAGGAATCCTCAGCATCCTTCTATAGAATAACATTTTGGTTGCTTCAAGTCTCTTCTTCATCTTTGAGGAGACTGTCTATCATTTACTGCGACATTGAAGAACAGACATCACATAAAAATTCAATACGCTCTTCTTTGTTTTCAGAGAAATTTTTCTATCTCTCAATATTCAGCTCATCTTCTGGAATGCATCCTTGGCTTGGCCATGCCAATTAATGTTGTCGCAATTTCAGTTCTCTGTTAGATCACTTCTCAGGTATTTAAATTTCTGTACCTGTTTGAATTTAGTATCCCTAGCTTGTGGTTGGCATTTTGGGCTCCTCTTTTTACTGATGACCATGCTTTCACTTTTCTTGTAGTTTATATGCAGCCCTTTCTTTCCGTTTTCTTTAGCTAGATTTTGTAGGAGGGCTTTCTTTTCTTGTTTGCTATCTTCACTGTACCATCTGCGTATCTTATATTGTTCAGATTGTGGTCGCCTGGACCTGATAAATAGTGTCTCCAACACCATCAGATGGAACAACGAGTGTGATCTGGCCAAAACGGAAAACCAGTTTGCACTAAAATCTGCAGCACAACACGGATTATTTATCAAATGATCTGCAATGGAAGTTTCGTATTTGTTTCGAATGGTATAATCAGACGAAAATCTTTTATTGAGTATTTTAGCAGGCACATGCTAACATTCAGACGCTGCGTCGTTCTACCTATGTAGTCGAGTCCACAATCGCATTTAAAATAATAAATGACGAAATTAATATAATGGAGGAGGGTAGAACGTCTTTATCCATTGATGGAAGGACAGATTTAGTTTGAAACACAACACGAACGTTAGCTGCATCGTGAAGTAAATGAAATACGCTTGGCGAAGGACACACAAACCCTACCCGACCACGGTACTCGGAGATAGACTGGACATTTACTAACCGTTGCAGGTCTAATTTTATTAAACCTAGCCATCTTATCTCGAATAACCGATTAAACAATGTCTGACGGATAACCATTGCCCAGGAAGATACAAGTTAAACAACTAATTTCATCTTTCAAGGTATCATCTGAACAAATCATCAGCTCCCTGCGAGTCAAAGTCCTAAACACATTAATCTTTTGACGTTTAGGACAAAAGGAATCCCATCGAGTATAGATACATGTTTATCAGGTCCAGGCGACCCTCTCGTTGTAATCAAAAGGACTGTTTGCTTGGGCTTACCCTGCTAGGTCTCTAGCATCTTTAGATGAACTTTTATTTTTTCCCTTTCCATTCATTCCTGTCATCCATGGGTGATTTTCTTTTCATAATTATCTCGTTTAGAGTTCTGACGAGAGGGGACGAAACCGGTCGACTGGTGTTTTTGTTTTAAAAATTATCATGGCCTAATATAGTAAATATTTCTAGTCTTCAAAGGCACACACACACACACACATATATATATATATATAATTTATAAAAGATTTTAGATTATTACAATGGGTAATACATATTTTACCGCGTCCTGATGTTATTATCGCGGTTCGTCAGACCCAAATGGTACAACAGTTGTTTCTCAAAATACCACCCACCCAATTTCTTTTATTTTATTTTATTTTACATAGATGCTCACTTGTCCATGTTAGAATAGACATCTGTAACGGTTATTTACAAAAATTTCTCGCTCATTCGAAAAGAACACCAAAGAAAGACGAAAACAAAGATAAAGAAAAGATAGAAGATTGATTAACGTAGAGAAGAGAAAAAAAAAGAGAAAAAAGAAAAAAGAAAAAGAGAAAAAAGAAAATAAAGGAAACAGAAAAAAACTAAATGGAAAGCAAGAAAAGAAAAAGAAAGGACAAAGAGATACAATGAAAGGAAATACAGTACCACGAGAAATAAATGCTGACTCCATTTATCCTAATAGCAGCGTCTCAAGCCACCTAACTGTTCTCTTAGAAAAACATGGAAAAATTTAACTATGAACTTTAATTTCAAATATACTGGGATATATTTACGGCACAAAAATTGTACATCATCATTTTAATACAATTTGAAAAAATAACTTCTCTTACTATTATTTTAAAGGTTAATGCTAATTTAAAAAAATATTGTTCAAATAATTAAAAATACTAAAATTAAAAAATATAAATATAGAAACAGGAAAATTAAATAAACCTTCCGAAGT
Organism: Ascarosepion bandense; assembly: GCA_037127315.1. Taxonomy (NCBI): domain Eukaryota; kingdom Metazoa; phylum Mollusca; class Cephalopoda; order Sepiida; family Sepiidae; genus Ascarosepion; species Ascarosepion bandense. The sequence goes on along the minus strand of JBBBDQ010001086.1, from coordinate 685,968 downwards.
GGGGATACACACACAAAAAAAAAAAAAAAAGGTAAAGAAAAAGGAAGAAATCACGATAAAACGGATTTTAGAATAATTAAATAAAACTCTACTTCGAAACCGACGTATTCATATTCACCCATATTCATTCTTAAAAACGCGACAAGGTATTTACCCTTAAATTAAAATATACCGACTATAGGGAATATTTATGGTAAAAAATAAATAATAAATCATACATCCTAACATAAATTACGATACATTATAACCACAAGTTGTAATTTATTCTAACTAGATTCTAAAATAATAACTCCTAATAAGAAAATATAATTTATTAAAATACAATCTTAAAAAATATCTAAAATACTACTACTACTAATAATAATAATAATACTAACAAATAGAACAATAAAGATATAACAAATATATATATACATACATATATACACATACACACATATGTATATGTATTTATATACATATGTATTTATATATACATGTATGTATCAAACAAAATTTCTATAAAATGTAATAATAATAATAATAGTAATAATAAGATAAAAGAAATGTCAAAAATACCTATAAATACAATAATTATAAAAAAATAAAAAAGTAAAACTAAAAATAAAAAATATAAAAAAATATAAAAAGCTTTTACCGTAAACTAAATTTAACCTGACGTGGAAAATTTATCTGTAATCTGATATTAACATACATGTAAAAATTTAACATTGAAATTTAATTTAACATATAATGAGATATATTTACCGTACAAAATTAAATTGTGCAACATAATTTTAATAAAATTTGAAAAAATAACTACTATTACTAGTCTCTCGAAAATTCCTATTAATTTAAAAAAAACAGTTAAAATAATTAAATCATTAAAAAATAAAAATGAAACGTTAGAAATATAAACTTAAAAGAAGGGAGGGGGGGAAAATAAAATCAAAGAGATAAAAAATTATTTGAACAATATAGAAAAGAATTTAAATTAATTTAAAATAAACTCCCTATATCAAACCTACGTCTATTACATTAATATTCATTCTTAGAAACGACACATGGGATTTCCTCTTAAATTAAAATGTACCGGTTATAAGGTATATTTGCGGTGAACAATAAATCAGAAATCATACATCTTAATATAGATTACAATATAACCACTAGTAGAAATTTATTTTAAATAAAGTTAAAATAATAATTCCTAGTAAGAAAAACTAAATAAAAAATTAAAATATAATCTTAAAAAACCCTTAAATAATAACAATACTAATTATATACAAAAAAATTATAATAATAGAAAATAAAAATTTGTAATAATATATATATATATATATATATATATATATATATATATATATGAGTGTGTGTATCAAACAAAATTTCTATCAAACATTAATAATAGTAATAATGATATTAATAATAATAATACTCATTCTATAAAAAACGAGGAAAAAAGTAACTTTAAAAAATACCTGTAAATATAATAATATAACTATTTTTTTCTATTTTTTGTCTGCATTTAAATATTAATTCATTCCGATGATTAAGTAGTTCCTTAGAATTATTATATTTTATAATAATCAATTTTTCCTTCAGGCATGAATTGTACCTATTCCTGAAATTGTTTGGAGTATTGGCGTATTTCACAATTCTCCATCTGACCAGTGGGGTAAATCCCCCGTCTTTAATATTCCAATTTTGCTTAGATAGGGCATTTTGATGTTTCAAGGAGGCGTTGGAAAAAGTTAGTCTTTCTTTCAACTACCTGCAGATATCCCTATATAAACTCTTTTATTGTTGGGGTTCTCCACTGGACAAATAGTGGATTCATAGATAGCTTTTTCGGAATTACACCTGCCATTAACTGGACAATTTGCCTTATTGATGCATTACTGATGAATTTAACATTGAGTTCTCTTGAGTTCGTTTCTATCGGAATTTACCTGGATTGTATACCAAGTATGCTATGTTATATATATATATATATAAATTAGTTTGTAAGTTTTCATGTCCAAGGCAATACTTTCAATGTATGTAGTAGCAATCCGGTGTTGTCTCTGATGTGTTTTTTCCATCTCTTTTGTAGTCAACTTCGTCGTCTTTTTATAAGAATATTGCCTTTTTAGGATCCATACATAAAGCTTCATTACATGGCGAAATCAATTTAGCCTCTTTCTTCTTATCAGTATAGTTATGTCAGTTTTCACATCTACTTCTTTTTCTTTATGGTAGCCTCCGATAATTTCACATCAACGGTTGAGGCAGTTGATTTTGAATCCTCGGTAACTCTCTGGTAACCTTTTATCTCAGTGTCCAGGTTATACAGGCATAAGTTTCTATGAAAATGATTGGAACAGAGTTGACTTTGGCCTTACTATAGCAAGGAACGTCATTTTATACTCCGGAACTTTTCTTTCATTCTATCAAATTCAATACCTACTACTATTCTTCCCTTCCCTTCACTCTGCATTTATCAAAGCATTTCAAGAAAGTTTACATTTGAGAAATATTTGTGAAATCTGTGTCCTCACTGTATTAATAAAAGAGGCGCATAGAGAAATGTAGAAATTTAACAAACAAAATTGTATAACATTTTTTAAAGAGCCTCAACTTGTTCTCTTGGAAGAAGTAATTTGAAATTCTGATTAACTTAGCCCGAACATCAAATTCATGAAACAGATCTATCTTTTGAGCAAATTTTAGTCGAACTGAAGGTGAGGGTTGAACATGCACCCATAGAATTTGTTCTGCGAAATGAGCTTCGAAGAAATTGTGTTATCTTCTCTTCGCAAGTAATATACATTCTTAAAAAGAGAAAATGGATGTATATCTCTATCAAGTCATGTGAATACATTATCGACAATTTTCCTCATCTTTTTTAATACTTTAATTTATATCGTTAATCTACTTTACAGATGTCTTGCCAATTCAGAGTCCTACCAATTGCAATAGAATCCATTACTGTGCCAATTATGGCCTGTCGCTTAAATAAATGGCTTTTCAAATGCTTTCAATTGCGTTTCTTGCTAAATCTACAATCGATTATTGACTAATACAAGAATTAGAAAAAAGCAAAACAAAAGAAACGTAAATCTCTTCTTTAATTAAATAGACCAGCGGAATATTTATCGCTTTTGATTCTCAAATATAAATAAAAAAAGAAATAAGTATTTTAATTTTGATTGTACACTTTAACATCGCGATTTTATTAAAGTCTTTTCCACCCCATATATGGATTTCATATATATATATATATATATATATATATATATATATATATATATATATTATAAATTAAATTTCAGAACATGTACAAATTATTATCTACTACAAAGTGTACATTTTGTTTCGACATTGAAATGACAATGTTACATCAGGTAGTGTTGAAAGGAATGGAAAGTCTTTTTCTTATATTTGGCGAATTGTGTGTGTGAGATGTAGGTGAGGTGAGGGATAAGGGAATAAGTCTTGTAAATTGTCCATTAGGATTTTGAGTGAAAAGTGGGAATAGGTAGGGGATAGAGTTGATTAATGAACGTGTCGAATATTTTGTAGACAGACTTAACATTAAAAGATAAGGTGTATTCCTTTATAGCTTAATGGATAGTTTTTTCGGGTTTAATAAGAAAGGAAAATAAAGAAATGTTTATAGAGTGGGGAGGAGTAGGAGTAGGAGTAGATGCGATGAAGTGGGAATAGGAATTACCATTTTGTGAACCTATCTTTATTATTTAATTGTACGACTACCCAATATTATTGCATTTAAACTTAGTTTTTTATAATTAATCTTTTTTTTGGGATATTTTTATATATTTTAGTATATTTAACCTTTATCTAAAATCTAAGAAATCACTTTTCTATATAAAACTTTAAATTAGATTACATTTTGTGATGTGAAATAAGGTAAAATTTGAGGTAAGAGTGTTGTTAATATTATAAAGGTTTATCGTTTCTAGGCACCCTACCTTTGGCTTCTATAGTTTTTAGCATGATTGTAACGTTAGTTCTTTAATGTGTTTGCAGTTTACTGTGGTTTCATGTCTCTGATTTAATAGTATGTTGCTATTCATGTATTTAATGATTTCCATTTTTTCTTGAAGACAAAAGAAACATGGTTTCTTTTATTGATTTACAGGTTCTGGCTTGTTTGAAGATTTTACAGTTAACATTGGAGGTATTATTTTCGTTTGTTAACTTCCAAAATATTTGGAAAGTGATTTCATATTTTGTTTGACCTTGTTATTGAAAGATGAAAGGTGATTGTAAAAGCGCTTTTTAAATATGTTCATTGTGTTTCCGATATAGATTTTAGCATCCTTAGGATTCTCTATGGATGAAATCGAATCGAACACACACACACACACACACACACACACACAGGGTACGATGGGTACATTGTTGCCATTTTTATTTCGCGCATGCGCGATGTTTTGTTGCATGCTCAATATATAAACACGTACGCATATACAATATAGGGATGATTTTTGAATTAAATAAAGTAATTTACATTATTCAGACTAGTATCTTCATCTTTGTTTTTATTTGTACGACGTTTCGGCCGTTGTACGCTCTAATCTTCTTCAGGTGCTAGGAATTTCGAACCGAACCCTTTATTACCATCACTGGGGTATATCATCCTCATTTCTTGCGTAAATCTCGATTGGAAGTCATTAGGCATCTTCTTCTTCTTCTTCTTCTTCTATGTGATATATGAAATTATTATTCCCTCTTTATAAACTGTTATAAAAGCCTCATTTAATAATACCTACCTTGAATGGCTCTTGTGTCTTGTGTTTGATAAACAACAGTAAAATCATAATCTGATGTTCACATAGTTTCAGAAATGGAATGACCAATTCATATAACTCTCATTCGAACTCCGATAATTCCCGTAATCTTGCTAGTAGCAATCTGCATTTTCAGTAACTCACCAGATGTCAAAACGCAACATCTATAGGCATGTCCATGACGTCATCATATGGGGATGCCATCAAAGAATAGTTTTTGCATACGGCTATGTGATGGCACATTAGTATATATATATAAAAGGAGTGATGAAAACTTTTCGGCGTGACCTGAATTTGAGACGTTGGTGGGGCCGAGAACTTTTCACAAGATGCATGTATAATGAAAGAATATTTAAGATCTATTTAACATACAGTTGCTCGGTTAGATTATTTTCTCACTATATTATGTTGACATAAAAAGCGCACATAAATGCACATCAATTATCGCTATCATAAACAGGCTCAAATTATACAAACAGATTGTAAAAAAGAAAAAAGAAATCCTAAAATCAGCTCTCCACCAGCCAACGAAATAATGGTTCCTAAACCAATAAATAACTAATCTGAATGGTAAATACAAAGAGGTAAGTATTTCTTTTCTTATTTTCCTGTCTATCGAAGTCATAAGCTATTGCATCTAGCTGTTCCCGCTTTACCCTCTATGAGACCGAATATTTTTTATTATCTTGCCGCCATTTTATCACTTACCCACGCAATACTATCTACACTCTCGTGGTAATATTAATGCAGTATGAATATTCCTTCTGGTCTTTTCTGCTCGCAAAAAATTTGTGTGAATAATTTACATACAATTATTACACACTCTACTTATTCTCGTGCGAATTATTCAAACTGGTTATAAGTTCGTCTTCGGTTGCTTGTTTTAAGATGGCTGATTTTGCTATCTTTCTAGAATGATTTGTTTATGCGTAGATCAGAAAGAATTTTATTAATTAATTCGAGAAGTTTAACACACTTTAGATATTACAGTGTAGTATACGATTAACGCCAGGAAAGACTAGATAGTCTGAATCGAATTCAATATCAATAAGGAAATTTTGTTCCAAGAGGCGTTAATCACTGGTGATGATATGAACTGGATCCACTGCAGATGATACCATAATAGACTCTGCACTGACTATCACACCAGATCACCTGAGAAGACAGGTGCATTAGAAGATTGGCCAGGAAAGTTATTTTTAGCCACTAGATGTAGAGTTCACGGATCACAGGATTTCAGTGGCTGTCTCGATATATAAACCGGTATATATAGGTTTTTAGAATTTTGTATGTGCACAAGTAATTTTATAGTGTTTCTGTTTAGAGTCCAAACAAAAACACTATGAAATTATAAAAATACCAGCAATACATTTGATATGAAAAGAAATACAATACATAATTAGCGATACATTTTATCGGTAGTTGAATGCATACAATTGCGTTCAAAATATATTTAGTTGAAGCAATAAAATTGTGTTAAAAATAAACCATAGTGATGTTGATATGCCGCTAAACAAAACCAACCAAACCGGAGGTGAATAAACGACAGTGTTGCGAGCGTTTGTTATTAATATTCCGTGCATATAATGATGTATCAAATGCAGTTCACTTTTGTGTTGCATGATTTCAGGATCAAGGAAAGAAAACAACCATAACACAGAATTCAAAAATTAAACAAATTTTATCTTAACTGTTACATGACGCTAAACCCTTTTCTGTCATCAGAACGCATATGGAAATAGGGTACGAGCGGAAAAGTTTTGGTGCGATTACATTTCGGCAAATCAATTCAAAACTGTATTCATGTAAACATTTATTATCTCCCTTTTTAATTCTTCTGTGTACCGCATTCTTTAGTAAATAAGCGATCACGGCTCTCCAAAACTTCGTACACCTCATGAACTTTAATATTTTCTCCTTTTGCTAAGGCACGCCCCTTTTCACAATCCTATCAATGAATTTCAGTTGTCACTACCCATTTCAGAATATAAGTGTTCTTTTTGTTACCATTTTCTTTAAGTATTGCTTATTGCCTATACGCCCCAACCATGAAATTCTCAGTAGCTGTGGATGAGGAAAATATCGACATGATCTTTTTCTGTTTTACCTGTCAGCAAAAAAGATTATTTAGTAAATGTGCGAAAAAACAATGGTGCTTTTTTGACTGGAAAGAACATTTAATATCTGAATCGAAGATGCATCCTGATAATGAGGTGTCACAGCTAACACCTTGAGGACATTTTTTAAGTGTTTGCAGCACAAGGCCGTCAAACTAAGTTCAGACATAACGTCTCCATTTCCACTCCACGAGCGTTAATTAGAACCTTTCATTCTTCTTTACCAGCTGCTTTCCTGACTTCGCGCATCAATTACCTTCTTTCCTTGTTCTACCATCCATTTACCAAAACTTGTCAAATAGCTTAGTTTCTGTTCTTTACTAATTCACTAGCCTTTTCTATGTCCTCTGAGTTTCACATTTCGAAAATCTTTATTTTTGCATTATGTGTTACACAAATTATAACTGTTTATTTCTGAATGCCAAAACGAATTTCCTTATTTTCCTTGAAACTTCCTCTTTGCTCACATGTTCTCTTCATCGTAGTCTTAGCATTCATTGGTAAGAGCCCGCTTCGGTCAGTTTAAAAGTTTTTTTTATTATTTGCGAGTACATTGCCTATAAGGAGATTCGATATTACATAGCGGTTCGGCAGCATTTTTCTTATTTTATGAACTTTTTTCTATCTTTTAATACTTTGCATAATTTCTGAAAACTTCTTTCGCTATTCTGACACATTTTATTTTTTCGTCACTTTTTCGTACGCTACTTAGATAGTTAAGTGTCTAAACACAGATGTGATCTGTATAACTTTATAACACACATGCGTAATCGATTTTGTCAATTTTCCCACCAAATTAATATTAACGTAATATTTAAAAATTAGGAGCTACAAAAAAAATTAAATATTATAATTTAAAACGAGGAAAAGTCCAAATGCTATAATTTCAAAAAGGGATTTGAATTGAGCAAATTGTAAATAGTCATTCCATTGCAATTATTCAGGGAAGGTATAATCAATAAAGGGCTTGTTATAATCAGTAAAGAGATTGTTACAATTATTAAAAGGTTCGGTATCGTTCATCTTATGAGTTAGTAATGGTTGATAGATGAAAAGCTAGCTTCATATTACAGTCATGAGTTTCTGTAAAATATATGATTTATAATTCAATAAAGAAGGGGTCCATACAGTCTATTTCTTACAAAAGTCACCCTAACACGAAATTTCTAAAAATCGTATAATAGCACTATTATTTCCTGGTGCCTTCTAGAAATATCTCAAAACTTCTAGAACTTTATCTCTATTTCTGAGATGAGGTAGTATTTATATTATTTACATTTACATTGTTCTTATATTTATTGCCATATTCACGATATTTCGGACTATATACGCTCTGGTCTTCTTTAGGTGCTTGAAATTTCGAACCGAACCTTTTATAGTTGAGGTATATCATTATCGTTCCATGTGCCATGAGACTTCCGGATGTCATGTAGTTCTCTTTAACGCAACTATTGCTGTAGCCAGGTATCGAACTCACAACTCTTTGGGTCAAGCCACTGAATGTAATCAACGGTTTTATCCATCTGTTTTTAAAGACACAAATAACTTAGAGAGTTGGGTTAAAGGAAGATAAATACATGTCATCCGGAAGTGGCATGGCACATACAAAGTGAATGATATACTCCAGATCAAAATGAAGGATTTGGATTGAAATTCAAAGCCCCAAAAGATGGCTGGGGCGTACAACAGCCGGAACCACTTGAATATGGCAATAAAGATGATGACAACAGCCTGAACAAAGTAAATATTGTTTCTAGAACATATCTTTGTTTATTTGTAAGTATGTATGATATCCTATATCCTTAAACTGTTGAATGTGTTAAAATGACATAAGTATTATGTAATTACACCATTCTTAAAAAATAAAGCTTCTGAAATATTTTATTCTTTACCCTCTTGCGCACAGAGTAAAATCAAATTTTCGGTTGGTTGTGATGTTTTTCAAAAAATAAATCAAATTAATTCCTATTTCATTAATTTTGAACAAAAGTTCATCGATTTACGACACAGGAACCTAGGGTTGCAAAAAGATCATAACCCAAATCTATCTATCTATCTATCTATCTATCTATCTATCTATCTACAGGGTGCGATGGATAAATTGATTGTCTAAATTACTCAAAAATCAAAATAACACTGACAATGAATTTTAATAGATATATTTAATAAAATTACACAAAAATTTTCATGAAATAGTAAAGAATAAACTTATTCAATAAAATCGCCATTGGCTTTAACCACGGCCTACAGACGATTTCAGAATCTCCTGCAACTCTTCTGGGCGGTCTTCTTGTGTAGGTTTGTGATTGCTGCTATAATATATGCCTTCAGTTCGGTTAATTCTGCCACACGCATAAAAATTAATGGGGTAGCAGTCTGGGGAGTTAGGTGGCCAGATGTAAAGGATAACGTGGTCACAGAAATTATTTGAAAGGTATGTCTGGGTCTGCCTGTTTTTGTTGCATGGTGCATAGTCCCGTTGCCGTTCATAGGGTCTCCTAGGAGCCACCATCTTGAACCAGGGCAGCACTACTTTCTTAAAGCACTTGATGTAGTCTTCCTTGTTGGATCTAAATATATGTGGGAGGATAAATCGAAGCATCACATTATCACTAATGATCACTACAAACACAATGATGTTAACTGGATATATCATTCATCTCAAACTATTCTTCTGCACTGTTCTCAAATTGATACCCCAAAATTCTGAAATCTTGTATTGGGGCTTCCAGCACTAAGACCAAACAGTATAGCAGGCTGTTTCCTGACGTATGGCGGAGTAGATTGCACCATAGTTAGTACTCTTTTTCTCACAAACGGTGCCTTATTGACCCTACAATCGACAAAATAAAAACAAACATGTGCATGCGCGGAATTAAGAATCTAAAGTGGCGACATATTACACATTGCACCTATCTCTCTCTCTCTCTCTCTATATATATATATATATATATATATAGTATGCATGTATATATATATATATATATATATATATATATACATACATACAAGTGTGCTCATGCCCTCAAAAACGTCGGAAAAATATTTATATCGATATGTCATCTAAAAATATCACAAATACATCAACAAGGAATCAAATCACCACAATAGTATCATTAACAATTCGCATAAATCAATTCAATTCGTTTATGTACTAAGTCTAGTAATAAGGAAATTTTTGACAACTTTAAAATTGATTACATTAATTCATTAGAAAATGTAAACTCAACACTGGTTTAGAATATTCTGTTAAAAAGAAAGTAGGAAGAAATTAGCAGAAAATATTAGATTGTTACAATTATAATCGCCGATTTCAGAAACATATTTTTATTCTTGAAACATTAACTGTAGAAATGTTGAAATTAATTAAAATACAAGCCAATGAGCATTCATGCATCCCTGTCATCGATCGAGGAGTTTATTTGTTTCTCGTTGCTAAAAGTTAATTAACCACATTTTCCTGCCTGATGCTAGTGTTTTAACGCTGAAACTTTATAGCTATTGAGTTGCAGTATGCAATAATAATAATAATAATAATAATAATAATAATAATAATAATAATAATAATAATCTTGGAAAACTGCTATAATGCAAAGAAAAATCTTAGTACTGCCTGGATAGATTATCGTAAGGCATTCGATAGTGTACTACATTCCTGGAACTTAAAGAATTAACAAGGTATCACCCGTCATCATCAATTTCATCAAACAATGTATGTCGATACGGAAAACAACCCTTTACCTCAATCACATAAATGGAACATATAAGTCTGGTGAAATAAACATCAAAAGAGTTATATTTCAAGGTGACTCTTTGTCTCCCTTACTATTTTGCATATCATGAATAGCATTAACCAGTCAACTTAACAAGACAGAATGTAGTTTTAAAATAGCTCAAAAGAAAATAAACCATCTATTTTACAGGGATGACTTAAAGTAGTATGCTATGAATGATAATGAGCTGGAAGGTCTTCTGCAAACTGTAAAACGCTTCAGTGAAGATGTGGTGATACCGATCAAAGCGAGGGACCGGATGTTTGCCCTCAGACGTCCAGAAAGCAAATGACCAAAACTGGTCTTTGCGCATCCGGCTCCACGCATATGTTTCGGCAGAAAACCAAAAATTAATAAATATCAAATTCCTGTTCGCGGGCCTACGCGAATTTTATTTATCATCCAATGGGAAGCCCAGAATTAAATACGGGTGTGTATTCCCAAATGACCTGCTGAGAGCCAAAAAGACGAAATAAAAAGCCGACACAGAAAGCATCGCCAGAGTTGAGAAAGTGCGAATGTGATGAGCACGTCCCTTGACCTCGTCAAGCAATCACAGCATGCTCGCCTAGCATTTTCCTCTCACCTTCTTCTTTGCTGTCCCCTGAGCTACTTAGCCGACCAAAGAAGCGGATACATAAAAGACATTCCTAACAGACAAACGCTCTCACATACAGACGCACAAACTCTCTTTTCAGGATTTAAGGCTATGAACATTTTAACGTCCGTTGGACCCATCCTAAAGTAATTTCTTTTTATTTGTAAAACCTTAATTGATATATGTGTGTATATAAAATATTGTTTCTTTACTCAATTTGATTTTCTTGTTTTATAACCCCTTTTATAACTTATTGTGGGCGATCTACTAACGAGGTCAAATTCAGTTTATCTCTTCTCTAGAACGGATAACCCACTATAAAGACATTGAAATGAAATTCAATTTGAATAAATTTGCTAAAGCTACAGTTTTACGAGGATCACTACAACAAACATTCTCAATTAGCTTAGTGCCTGCTGTAACAAAAGATTTAGAGGCAGAAGAAGTTTTTAAATACCCAGGTGTAAATGAGAGTGAAAAACATTCACCATAAAAAATGAAAAAAATAGTACGTAAAGAGTACTATAGATAGTTACAACTGATATTAAAAACTGAATTGAATTCTCAGAACAGAATTATGGCCATTGATAGCTTTGCTATCCCAGTGGACCAATATAGTTTCAACATCTTGAACTGGACTCTAAACGACATCAGACGAATGGATTCTAAAACAAGAAAGCTTCTTTCTAAGCATAAGTTGCATCATCCAAAGGCTGATGTAGACCGTCTATACATACCCCGTAAAGAAGGTGGAAGAGGTCTTATTTAGCTAGAATTTTCGTACAAGACAACAACTATTGGCTTATTAACATACATAGAAACGACAAAGGACAATTAGTCAAACAACATGAAAAGAGAAAGAAAAATATTCAATAATAAAAAAAGGCAGTAAATACAAACAAGATTTACATTTATTAGATTCTGTAGAAAAGCAAAACAAAAGCCAAGTACCAACTATTGCAGTAAAAAAAATATGAAAAGTAGGCCAAGGATAAAGCTCTTGAACAGATGAATCAACGCTAGCAAGACAAACCTCTGCATGGCCAACATCCAGAACGTGCCAATAAATCCAATGTTGATAAAGTTAATACTCATCGATGGTTACGTGAATCTGAATTAAAGTCTGAGACTGAAGGCTTTATTCTTGCAGCGTAAGACCAAAGTCTTTTCACTAGGAACTTTCAGGTAAATATTATACATGATAGTGTGGACCCAAAGTTCGGGTTTTGTGATAGATACCAGGAGACAATAGACCATCTGGTCTCGGGATGTTATGTATTTGCTCCAAGTAAATTTGGAAGTCGTCACGATGGAGTGGGGCAGTGTTTGCATTGGACGGTGTATAAGCACTGTGGAGGGTATATGGGCAAACACTGTTATGAACACCACCCAGCTCCGGTTGAAGAGTTGAAGGATGTCACCATTTTATGGGATGTAGATGGTTTACATCTACATAGACAGAAAAATTGAAGCCAGTGGGCCGGACATTGTTGTTAGAGGCCAGAAGGAGAAAACTTGCCTAATAATTGATATGGCTTGTCCAGCGGATTGTAATATAGCAACCAAGGAATTCGAAAAACTTTCAAAATATAAAGACCTGGAAATTGAAATAGAAAAAATGTGGAAATTAAAAACAAGAATCGTGCCAGTGATAGTGGATGAACATGGAGTGGTAAGAAAGGAAATGAAACAGCACATTGAGGGAGTCCCTGGGGGCCCCAGCTTGTTTTGTAAGTGCAGCCCACACGCTGAGTGGGGGGCTTTGTCTATGAGACACTAGGGATGTTAGAGGAGATAGAAAAAAACATGAAATGGAGACATAACAACACACCACGAGGTCCTTCCACAGACTTGGTAGATAATGTGTGACCATTGCAGAAATGGAAATATGATGAAAAATGACAAAATATAATAATAATAATAATAATAATAATAATAATAATAATTACCATATATTTATGCTCTACTTTTGTACTGAGCACTTTTTAAAAGTAAATGTATAATTGTAGACTGTACTTATATTAGTAACCATTATAAGAGTTTTGTAATAAAAACACAGTTTACTGCAACACAAATGCTCTTTTGTTTCGGTGTCTGCTTATTAACTTCTCGTCAGACGAGGTGATTATAAGCAAGCACCGAAACCCAATTATATATATATATATATATATATATATATATATATATATATATAAAAGCAGAGCAACACCGGGTGCGAAATGGAAAATTTAAGGCGAACGTTGAAGATAGGATAAAAAATAGTGGATGATGTGTGGAAGAATAGTTATGCATTTTAGAGTCCCCACTCTTCTGCAGGATAAAAATCTGAATAAAATATTTGAATCGCTTACTAAATGTTGGTATGAAAGAACTAACTTTTATACTAAGTATACTCTGAATATACGATTGTGAATCTTTCCATACTTTTATGTAATAAAGACCTAATCGGAGAGGTAGACTACGCTCATGAAAATATCCTATTGTTTTGTGTCTTTAATTCGTTCAAACTGATGCATATGCATAATTCAATATAAGAAAAGAGGCTAATGTAATAATATGTACAGAGCGCCATGTAAAGTGTCAAAGGTGCATCAAGTGCGAAAATAACAATAATTGCATTCTTTGTCTGAAGATTGTGTCTGCGACATGAAACTGATAGTTGCGGATATTGGCGTGCGTGCATATGAATTTATTGTTATTTCAAACACACATAACACCACACGCACACACACACGCACACACACTTACATATAAGAAAGAGCACATTTTCTATATTAAGACTCCCGAATGTGCAGGCCTGTATATATAATTCACAGTCAACCCCACCAAAAAAAGAAAACAAAAATGACAAAAAACGAAAAAAAAAAACCCCAAAAAAACCCCAAAAAACAAAAAACATGGCATCAACTCAAACACATTTATAAAATATAACGTCTAAAGTAGGAAGAAATATTTATATATATACATAAATATTATTTGAGAGAATATTTGGTTTTATGCACGCAGAAGTTACTTCTTAATATGACATTATTTTTTTAGGATTTATTCATTTTATTTCATTTTTTTTTTTGCTTCTGAAACAAATCATGTGTATTTTGTGTAAATAACTTCATATAAGTTATTTTGTGTAGCTACTATATTTTTTATTATTTATTAGTTTCACTTCTCAGTATGGCTTCATAAATTATGTTGTCTGTTAAACATTTAAAATTTAAAGGACGTTCTGCTTTATTGATACATTAAAGGAATTATTATAATTATAGTTATTGTTAATATTCATATTATTGTTTTAAAAATTATTTATTTTTTTAATTAATTTATTAATTTTCCATCTTATCTGAGTAGTTAAAATTTAATTTAATACTGTTTCTATTAATTATTCTTGATAATTTACTAAAAAATCACATTGATCCATAAATTTTCTATAATTTTCTTGAACAGAAAATTCCATTCTAATAGAACGATTTATCAAAAAATTAGATACTTATTCAAGTTCAGAGCGAGTGAAGTTTAAACTTACTGTCATGCTGGCGTTGATATTACACCGACCCCATCTATCTTAGAACAATAAAGAATTCACCACCCGAGCACCTTCTCTGCTAAACTTTGATCTCAGTAAACACACACACACACACACACACACACACACACACACACACACACACACATTACGTTCTCACACCCTGATTGAGCACTCTGGGGGAATGGTAGACTTTGAAAAGCATTAGCTACTCTAGCATGTACGCATCACTCATTCAGTAATGAATTAGAGCACTCTGGCTATTGGGAGGGTATAATGACAATATACACGCTAAAAGTCTGCCTTCTTCTACCGAGCGCAATAGCCTAGAGGTAGAATCGCCGACTGACGCCAATTCTGTCGGGTTTCAATCCTGGGTTAAAAGCAATCGGAGTTTAACCGTACTGATGAGCTGTGATACAGCGAAACAGATCTGTCTGCGGATGACTATAAATAAATATATATATATATATATATATATGTGTGTGTGTGTGTGTGTGTGTGTGTGTGTGTAAATGAAGACAAATGGGAAACTGATGAGGAATTTTATCAAAGTAGAGATTATATTTGTAATTCTCCTTAATTTATGTTGTAATCGAATAACCTGAAAGATATTTCGGAGCGTTCTGAAATTTAAAAATTCCGAAAAACAATATTATTTTTAATTCAGTTTATGAATAGCGAAATCAATTCCTTAAATTTGTCTTGATAAAGTTCACCACAGGACGAAACGCGTGGCGGCTGTGATAAGTTTTCTTTTGTCTGTATTCATATTTTGTTTTACAGATATATTTTTAGTCATATCTCAATTCTATTCTCTCTCTCTCTCTCTCTCTCATACACGCATATTCACGCACACATGCGCACACACAGATATATATATATATATATATCCGTTTAATTCAAAGAATTTGTCACTTTAACTGCGCAGGTTTATACCGACCTCGAAATTTCGTGAGGATACAGCTATGATTATAAGTGCACCCTTTGAATTCATCACACAGAATTTGATTTTTAATTTTTTTAAATATATATTTATATATATCTTTTAATTTAATTTTTTATCTTCAAGTAACCGAAATTCAAATTTTGAGATATTCAAACTTTAACGGTACAACAAATTAAATGCGATTCTCTGATGCTTGAAAATAGGATAATGAAAGCCAGTCTAATCATCGATAATGATCCTGTTTATAATCTATTATGCACCTTTGCATTTTGATGCCTTGAGAATTTTGCAAGTTTGATAAACTAGACATTATTATAAAAAATAAATAGTATATTCAGAATGCAATAGATCCAGGCATCTATCTTTTTGTAATTAGGCAGTGCAAAAGAAAGTAAAGGGAATGATCCTTTCTCTGAAATCAGCGAAATATTTAAATAGAGGAGATCAGATTGATGTTAGGATTATGAGTCCCAGTGAAATGTTTTCTTGTACAAGAAAATGAACCTTTCTACAAAGCCTGATTTCTAAAGAATTCTTTGGAAGAAATATCTTAAATATGGGTAACTTGTGAGGATTCTGGCTGTCTCACACTGAAGTCATTCAAGTTTTTACGGAATACGTTGGAGAAGTAGGCTTGGAATTGAGTTGGGCGCACAAACCAATCAGCAATCACTTTTGAACTAGACAGACATGGAATTAGTAGGAATCCGTACACGAACCTCTGTTCATGTAGCGATTAATTCAGGTCATTCAGGACCGGGAACTAGAGCAATCGGTTATCAATAGAGCAAAGATCGATAAGGAACTTTGGTATATATCTCTTTGCTCCGTCTGTATTAGTGTCATTCTATATCTCTATCTCTGCCTGTTTATTAATATCTATCTATCTATCTATCTATCTATCTATCTATCTAGGTCATCCATATTTTCTTTGGCCATAACCGTTTGTTCATATCACATGTCTTGCGTTGATGTTATTTTTCTAAATTGTTACAAATTATCTGGCCTCATATTAATTGCATGATTCATAGTTGGAGTTCCTCATATCTATCTATCTATCTATCTATCTATCTATCTACAGGTGTACATATATCAGTTGTGTTTATTTCTTTTTCCATTTACCTACCATTTAATTTAATCGTATGCACATTACATTATTTCCCCATTCTACAGAGATAACTCTAAAAACATATACTTTATTCATAGTCAATTTTGTTAATTTTTCATCGCGCAGAATCCTCCATGCACTCGATCTCATACAAATTGGATGCCATTAGTTGCTAACTACAAAACAATCGTTGATTTTATATTCTTCTCGAAACACAATTTTGATGCCATTGTTTCTCTCTCCAGAAAGCTTCAATAGAATCCAAACTATAAAAGCTTCCCTGATTTTAATCGCGTGTCATTGTGATCAGGAAGTTGCTAGTTTTGCTGAAATCCAGCCCAACCCTGTGCCTCTTGCCTACAGTTATTTGCGTCTTTAATGTCGACAGGACGTGGGAGTGAAAAAGCGCTATATTTTTCTTGATGTCATGCCAATAAATAATAAAAGAACTGCGGCATTTGTCGCAAAATAAACCGCTGACAATATACATTCAATGTTTGTTCGGATTCCTAATCATCAATATTATCCGGAGTTTCGAAAAGGTGCAATTAAATGTCTTTTACGTTTATACGCATCTTCAAAGTCACCCTCACAAATATACAATAATAAATATGCACACACACACAAACAAAACGCAGCCATATATATTCACATTCACACATACTTGAATGAAGAAAGAGAGCAAAGACTCACTTATGGAAGTTAATAGATGCTTTGTTACATGGATAGAAATACAGGTAGGTAGAAAAATATATATACATTAATACAAGTTTACGTATCGGGATTAACACATTTTAATATATATATATATATATATATATATATATATATATATATATAAATATATGTGTGTGTGTGTGTATGTGTGTGTAATACGAACAACGTCTATTTTTAATTTACAGAAATATTATCCATGATATTGAGCACTTTTATCTATAAATATAGTATACCTTGATAATATATATATATATATATATATATATATATATATATATATATATATATATCACTTAGCTTATTGATATTACCTTCAGCATCCCGACTGCAGAATTTTAGCTGTTTGCCGTTGTTTGTGTATGCTTCCATGTAAATGTTCGCTTGCGTACACATTTACTGTTGTTGCATTTGTTTATTTAGTTAAAGCTTATGTTTTATTTATTTCATTTTTATTTTCATTTTGTTTATTACATTTGTAGCAAGTATTTATTTATTTATGTGTCTACATTTATCACATTTTTTGTTTAAGAATATATTTTGGTTTTTAAAACTGATTCTTGCTAGTTTTTCTCTAGATATAATTTGCAATTTTTGTTATTAATAATTTTTTTAATGATCTCCTATATGATTTTAGTGACAGTAAAATATTAACTGAAGAAGGTTGAATTTATAATTATATTTATTGCTGTTTGCTTTATGTGTGCATTCTTGTAGTTTAGATGATATTTATTTCATTTGTTTATTTATTTAAAGTTTATGTTATATTTATTTTATTAATATATTTATTTTATTCATGATTAAGTAGTTAAGTAAGTATTTATTTATATGTCTATATTTACCTATACTTGTTGTTGTTGTTGTTCTTCTTCTTCTTCTATTGTTCAGAATGTATCCACCAATGACGAATCCTGGCAGTACCTCTATCACTCTTAAAACTATTTCGCTGTATAGATTGAAATTGTCTGTTGAGAAGACACATCCTTGTCTTACACCCCCTTCTATCCTTCCTTCTTCGGAACTCGTTTCTTTTCCGTATTCAGACAGTTTATTACTAATATAGGTTCTCGATTACTCTAATGTTTTTCCCGAATATATTAAGTTTGCTGAACATCTCTATCAGGTCTTTGCTGCGTACTTTGTCAAATGCTTTTATGTAGACTACGAAACACAGATACACGAATTTGTATTGCCCTTCTGACAAAATTCTAAGCATATATATATATATATATATATATATATATCGTGTTTCCTGTTCTATTATCCTTGACGAAACTGTTTTGTCTTATTTCTAGTCTAATTCTGCTGCGCGCTCTATTCATCAGAATTTAGATGATAAGCTTCGTTACGTGATTGTTCGGTAGATTTTGCATTCGTTTGCACCTAGCTTTTTATGCAGTGATCTGCATATATCTTCCGGGATATTGCCACTGTTGTAGATTTCAATTATTATTTCGGTGATTTTGTTTTCGCTGAAATCGTCTAAGGCTCCCAGCATCTTTATTACAATATCGTCTGGTCCTGCTACTTTGTTTGTATTCAGTTTTGTTCAACATTTAGCCATTCCTCTTTAGTTTGTTTGCAATTGCTCCTTATTTCCTTATCTAGTTTCCTGCATTCCGTTTCATGTCTTGGCATTATTTTTTGTCTCTTTTTCATCATGTCGAGAATCTGCGATCCACTGATTTTTTCTTTCTGTGTCTGTTTTCCTTGATGATGGCATTTATTGATGTAACGAACGCTTCTTTAGTGTGTCCCATTTCAAGTTTTTGTTTCCATCTTGTCTCTCGTATATTGTTTTCACAGTGTTCGTTTATTTTTTCTGTTGCTTGGGGTCATACATAAGCTTGTTTTATTGTAGTCTGGGTGTTCTGTTAGGTTTCTTCAGGCTCCGAAGTTTCATCTTACATAAACATAAAACCTTAGGTAAGTTTTACAATAAACAACTGCATTCCCGAATCTCCTGTTTATAGTCTTATAGTCCATTTGGTTCTTTGTGTCACCTCCTGAGATTCTCCATGTCTATAGTTTACTTGGGTGTTCTTAAAACCAGATGATCGTTCGCTGTGATTGTACCCATTTTTCTACTCTGTCATTGTGCATTTCTAGTCCAACGTTTCCAATTACTATACCTTTCTTCACTTTACCTACTTAAGCATTCAAACATCCCATGCTAAATCTAATTTCTTGTGCTTGTCTAAGCCTTGACATTGTCCAGCACAGAGTAGAAAGATTCAATTTCCTCCGCAGTGCTTTGTATTATGGGAGTATACACTACAAAACCGCAATTTGAAGGAACTCTACTTTCAGTTTGACCACGAAGACTCTTTCAGATAAATGGAAGTTCCCCACAACGCAATCCTTCATGTTTTGGTCTAGTATCAAGCCGACTTCCTTTTCATTATTTATTAATTTTAGTTACTTAGAATTAAAAAAACGGTCGTTAGTGTATAAAACTATATCTATTTTATTCAGAATACTTATTATAATAATGTATTTGACTCTGACTGTTTGACTTTCTGTGACATCATAGCTACCTAATGTTACATCAAGTTATATTTTTGTGGTGTAATATTGATTTTCTGTAGTTTTCATTATAGTTATGCCTTGTTTGGGCATATTCCTCAATTTTTTCTAAATTTAGTGCGTTTGTAATTGTATGCTCATTAATACATATCTATCTATCTATCTATCTATCTATCTATCTATCTATCAATCTATCTATCTATCTATCTATCTATCTATCTCTGTTCATATCTATCTAATAACTTCTCATCTCAAATCTCCCGTCAAATTAAGTAAAAATGCAAATAAGATAGATAATCCATTAACTATCTGCCTGTCTGGCTGGCAGTCTCTTTTTTCTCTCTCTCTTTATCTATAACACCTCTATTTACTAGTATGATAACTCATGTATGATAATTTCTATTCTCCATGCTTCTCTCGAAATAAAAAATTCAGTAATCTGAATAATTACTAAGTATAGTAAGAAATAACCATTGAAATTCTTAAAAATGATAACGTGTCTGTTTTCAATATAGCTTTTTATGATGACGCACAAATCCATGAATATCTTCATTATTTATCTATAATTCATACTAGAAAAGATTTTCTCATATTTTCTGGAAGTGTTAGTTAAACCTGATAATGTATAAAACTTTTCCTAGTATCTGATTTCCGAATGTCAAGATGATATTTCCGAATGTTAAGATGATATACATGATATTCACCAGCCATTGCCTCAATAATCCTATTTTCTAGTTTATATTTTATTATAGAAAACATTATGAAGCGTATTTTATCGTAAAAAAGTGTCTTTAACAACAATAAATGTCGAAACCAGGGCAAAAGTTTACTTTCTAAGATGGTATCTAAGATGGTTGCCAGTAAACCTTGTAAAAGACAGATTACTCATTAATTATGCATTGCATACAAAATTTTCAATAGTTTTCTGTTATACCAGGTGTCTTAAATAGACCTAAGGTGTATGACCTTTAGAAACATATTATTTGCATGATGTTATCTAATATAGCCACCAAGACAATACTTAAAATACACGTTAATCATTTATTGTTTAACCTGGTTGAAGTTTTTCAATAATTTTATTTTTAAAGCATAACATTTACTCTACATCTTATAATTGTTGATGACGGGATAGAACATTCTTTCAATGACAATTATTCGTATTTACTCTGTCGTAAACAATAATGTCGGTCCTTAACCTCATGTTTTAATGATAAAAGAATTGCATTAGTCTATTTAGACAATAATGAGTTGTTTATAATTACAATGTGATTGTAGATTGCATCATATGTATCATATATTTGATCTACACCAGATTAAAATGTTTTTTGTGACACATTTTTAAAGGTATCATTGTGAAACATGCAAGTTTCGATGTTGATGTAAAATTGTTTCAACAGCAAAAGATAACGACCAAATCGATCAAGCATCCGTCATTGTTGATACAGATATTAATTATTTTAGTCATGATCGTATCAAGAACATCAGAATCAGGGAATGTCATTTTGTTCTGCAGCAAGCCCGTAATCCTTTATAGCAGTTTCAGTTAGCATTGTAGAAATAGTCAGAAGCAGATTTGGCTGAAGATCTACGGATCTAAAAAGTTTGCTAAACTTAAATACCTATGTTCTTTCACTTCAGAGTATGAGCGATTATGACACTCCACATTTTTCTGTCATTTGTAGCTCTTAACAATTTTGTCTCATTTTTTTTTACTATTTTTCTTTATCCTGATCTGACATTTTTTTTTTAGAAAAGTTACGAAAAGTATATATACATGTAGGTTAATATTTATGTTAATAGCTATGTCGCTCTGAAACTCTTGTCTTCAACATGCCCCGTGGGTTGCAATTTTTCGGAGACTTTTCTTCTCATTATTTGTTCAAGAAATGCCAGGTGATTCTTTCGAATTTTAAGTATACGTGTCCTTTGTGTTTTCATTTTCCTTAGAAGTTCCTGGTTTCGTTCATAGCATTCTCATGATTTTTATGTCGAACGCATCTTTATTACCTCAAGTCTCCTCTTCATTTTCTGCCATAAATTGATATTACTTAGCGATTCAGAAATACTTTTGCTTTCTAGCGAAGTTTATTTTTCGTAATGTTTTGTTTAATTGATTGTCTGTTAAAACAATTCCCCGAGAGTTCAATTTCTCTACTTTCTTGATTTTTTCATTTTTAATATAGAGCTCGCATTCTGAGATTCTCCTTTTGCTAAAATCATGAATTCTGTCTTCCTTACAACTGATGGCTGGTGCTTTTTCTCGTTTTCCTAATTTGTCAAGGAGTTTCTGCAGTTTTCATTTGGCCTGACTTCAACAGTGTTATCTGGATATCATATTTTGGCAATGTATCCTATATAAATCGGGGTGTCGAGTTCGAATTCCAGTTGAATTCCTTGTATTCACTTACGCACAAATACCCTTGGGAAAGTATTAATCCGTTTCTTCCCTCCAGTTATGGGTTAAATAATAGAACAAATTGGGTTCTATAGGCTTGGCTGGCAACCAGTCTACCACAGAAAGCAATGGCAACCCACTACGGGATAATTTCTTGCCCAGTCAGTCATGTCTCTTTTGAGACATGATCGCCCATATGTGTATCACGTATTGCACTTAACTGACTGATACTATAGATACTCTCGGGCAAATTGGTCTTCCACCAACCTCTAAAGCAGCTAAGCAGTACTCTGTATGATTATATCTACAAGCCTTTTCTGAAAAAAAGACTTTGATATCAGAAAAGGCATAGCATGGACTGCTTGTAACAAAATGGATAAGATCTGGAAATCCAATATTAATCGTAAGATCAAAATCAAACTTTTTCGCGCACTTATTGAACCAATGTTATTCTATGGATCTGAAACTTCCAGCAAAACAACAGCGCCGTTTAGATGGATGTTACACTGTTCTTCTCAGAAGAGTACTTGATCTTTTATGGCGAAACAACCCAACTTTAGAAATGATATATGGAGACCTACCAAGAGTATCAACCTTAGTTAAAAAAAGACGTGTCTTGTTTGCTGGGCATTGCACACGTGCCACAGATGAACTTGTTTCATTGTTTGTACTATGGAGACACCCATCATCTCACAATCGATCTCGTAAATTAACCTTTCCAGACAGGATACACAGAGATACATCTATTGCCAAGGAAGACCTTAGAGGAGCTATGACAAATAGGGAATACTGGAAGGGTGTAGTGAGTTCTATCTCGGCCGAGGCCGCAGAATGATGATGACGATATCTACAATTTCTGTAGTGGTTGTATCGATGCTAAGGTGGAGTAGAAAGCAAAATAAAATAATTGCAATTGCTACCGATCAATCAGCCGCTCTTCAGATGCTGTTAAAATTTTTCTATTATAGTTGTAGAACGTCCCTTGCAGCAAAGCAGATATTAGTATATTACTCAGATTTATGATGCACTTGCATATGATGACACACTGTTTACTCAGACAACCAGTGTAAAATATATACGTGTTTACGCGTGGATGTTTCTAAATACGTATCTTATTGTCGAAAATTGTGGTAGAGTGGCTTGCGTGATCTATTGACACTGATAGCTATGCCATAGGAAGTTCTAAACTCCTAGTAGGAATATCCTTGCCGGCAAGTTCGAAAACGACGACTTAGACAACGCGGGAGCGGCTTAAATGGTCTCAATGTTGAAGCAAACGAATGATGATCACAACAGATCTCAACAGTTGAACCTGTAGTTGAAGGAGGCTACGCATGACGGACATGCTACAAATGGAAAGTGCAACAGAGTCAGCGGAAGTCTACCTTAAACAAATTCACGCCATCGGCTTTTTCTTCTGCTCTGTTTTTATTGTAACTTCAACTCACTCTTGCAAAGCCAAATAGCGACATGGAGCAAGTTTCTAGTCCCGAATCTTCACGTTGAAGATGAATTTAGTCATCAACGCCATCATCATACAAGAAAACATCAGCAAAGAATAAATTAAATGCTTGGATACGAAATAAATACAGTGATGATGTGCCACATGCAAACATCACACATGTAATAACATTTCAATTAGTTTTATAGGCGATAATAAAAACTAAATATATGGCCTTAGATAAAATAAATTGTATTCTAATATATCTTATTTTGGTTTTCATGTTAAATTCTATTATCTTTTAAAAACAAAACATAATTTTAAATTTTTACCAAAAGTAAACTAAGAAAATTGACGATTGTCGCAATATTGAGTTGACTCATTAAGTGTTGCGTTTCGTGTCGGATTTTGGTTCCCAAAGGAACAACACAGAGTGAATCAACGACGGACATTTCCCTTTTACACTTTTTACTACATGAGGGATAGGCATTAATGGCATACTATTCTATATGTTAGTGAGTAAAAAGGCAAGGAATGGAGAAGATGAATTTCAACAGTTTGCCCAAAATTTCATCGTCAAGTGCTGTTCTATTTCAGTAATAAATATGGCTGAGGCGAGTGATAGTCAACCTTCTACAGGTCTTCTTCTTCTATGTGCTCTGTCCCTTCAGGACGTAGGCGATCATGGCCCTCCACGTCTCCCTATCCCTTGTGGCCCTCAGGATGTTTGTTCCCGTTACTCCTGGTAACCTCCGTTCCGTCATCCACCCGACCAGACCCTGCAAATATGTTATCCGCTGCCTTCCTCTGTCTCTCTTTCCCTCTACCTGGCCAGTCAGTATCAGGTTCTTCAAAATCTCCTTCCTCATTGGGTGTCCCAGGAACTTCAGTTGTCTCTTCCTGATGCTCGGTATTAATTTCCTTTTGGTTGCCATTCTTTCCAACACCTCATCGTTGCTTGCATGTTCAGTCCACGATATCAGCAGCATCCTTCTGTAGAACCACATTTCCGCTGCTTCCAGTTTTGTCCTCATTTTCGATGATATTGTCCAGCATTCACTGCCGTATTGAAGAACTGACATCACATAGCAATCCAGCACTCTTTTCTTTGTTTCTAGTGAAATTCTTCTGTGTATCAGCACTTTACTCAGCTTCTGGAACGCGTCCTTTGCCATGCCAATTCTTCTTCGGATCTCTGTGTCGAACTTTCCATCTGTTAGAACACTTACTAGGTATTTAAATTTTTGTACCTGCTTTATTCTGGTATCCCCCACCAAAAGGTGGGGGATGCCAGAATAAAGCAGATGCTTTAACAACTACATTTTAACAATTACATTTAAATAGAATAAAGCAGGTGCAAAAATGTGGCATTTTGGCATTTTGGGTTGCACCTTTTACCTTAAATTTTATCGTCAAATGCTGGTCTGTTTTGGTAGTATATATGAGTGAATCGAGTGATTGTGAACCTTCTCAAGGAAGGTGGGTATAAGCGCTTGATAATGTGAAAAAGATGGATCTTAACAGTTTTCCCAAAATTTACTCTTTACCTGATAGCCCGTTTCAGTAATAAATATGGATGAGGCGAGTGATAGTGAACCTTCTACAGTAAGGAGTGAAAAGGCTTGATAGGGACGGAGAAGATGGATTTGCTTTAGATTTCATCATCACGTACTTGTCTGTTTCAGTAATTAATGTGTACGGCGAGTGACAGTGAATATTCTATAGGTAGAGTGGTGAAAGTGCTAGATGGGAATGGAGAACACGGAACTGTTTGCCGAAAATCTGAACGTCACGTGCTGGCCTGTGTTAATAATAATTATGGGTGCGGCGAGTGATAGTGGTCATTCTAATTATTACCTCTACCTTCACGCTCCTTTTGACTTATAGAAAAACGTAAACAAAGATAATCAATTGTCTACAGAAGTCTTTGCTAATGGAGTTAGAACCATATACCATCAATTCGGTTTCTTAGTTGTGGTGCAGTGGATATCGGCTTTTTTTTATTAAAAAAAAAATGTAAGTGTTTCAAATTGTAAAAGAAAGTGTTTCAAATGAAACGCGTAAGATTCTCTAAAAGTATATTTTTATTTCACAACGTTTACAAGTAACTATTTTTTAAACAGAACGTTGGAAGAAAAAATCATTTGTTTAGGGAATGATTCCTGACGTCAGGAATATTATCTATTTTATAAATATATCAAATCAAGATAAATAAGAATTAAATATTCGGCGAAGACGTGTTAAAAAATTTATGATGCTTAGTCATTTGGTCAGAGTTTCAGAAGTGGATCCAGCCAAGGGAGTTTCAGCGCCTCTTCTTCTTTTATCAACAACTTTTAAAAACAAAAACAAACAAAAAGCAAAACAAAATCACGAGTCCCATCATTTGAATAATTCTAACGTAAATATTTCTAATGATAAAGAAAAAAAGATCTTGAGAGTTTTATTTTTAATTAGAATTTGATTCTTATTGTTGTCACAATTATTTATTTGCTGACATTGATGAATATTTTAATATTCCTGATAATTTCGTCTCTCCTTTATTATTATGGCATATATAAAAGTCAGTCACCCTAATTTTTTCTTCCAATTTAGTATAAAAATGATTCTGATATTTAGTCTTTACGAAATGATTCGGGAAATAATCATCGCATCTTCAAATACCAGGGCTCTCACAACTCAGACACACTACAAGATCTTATTTGTTTGTTGTTTTGCCTATATCTTCTTTGTTCGGAATCGTATTGATGACAAAAAAGATTCAAATCAATCATTTTCCTATTAGTTTTATTCATTCATATATAAAACTATTTTTCTCTTTGACCCGCGAAAATGTGCCAAATAAAACACGGGGTTCCCGTATTGAAAATTTAGCAGATCGATCGCTTAAACAATACTATCCTTTTGCTCCAATTAATATCACAACTTGCAAGATTAATCGATACAATAATTGATCTTTTTTCATAGAAGACGTTGTTTAAAAGACTCATTACAATATTAAAATGGGCATGATAGAAATGAGATAAATAAAGAGTAACTCCAGCGCTTGGAGACTTCTGTCGAATAATCTACTTAAGTAATATTCTGGCTTAAAATAGAATAATATGCAGGATCGATTTTCTTCAAAGAGTTATTAAGATATGTTGGGAGAGGAAAGTGATCAGTCAATTAAAGATTTGACAAACGGAAAACCTTCAAAGGCAAAAGCCGAAAACAAGTAATTTTGAATCAATCATTAAAAAGGGAATTGATAAAAAATGTTTATTTTTTAAATTCATCAAAAATCGATTGAGATAACTTTATGAAGTCTTCATTAAGACATAAAATTTGATAGACAGAAAGAGAGTGAAAGAGATTTAACAGGAGAAAGAGAAATCTATCTATCTATCTATCTATCTATCTATCTATCTATCTATCTATCTATCTATCTATCTATCAATCTATCTATCTATCTATAGAGAGAGTTAACGAGCGAGAGAGAGAAGAGGAGAAGCCTGATACAATTGAATTATTAAGAGTTCTAATTAGAATTTAATACATATATGCTCATCAATCAAGTCTTTTTGGTAGCTAAATAGGTCTTTATTATTTTAAAAATGTGAAACTTTATAATACTAATGTTTGACTTACAATAATCTGTATTTCACAAAAACTTGAAATATTAGTTTATTTGTAAAATCTGCAATAATTACATAATTTATCTGGCTATCACAGTTTCTTTATATATATATATATATATATATATATATATATATATATGTAGCTACTTAATCAGCGGAAAGAATTAATATTTAAATGCAAACCCAAAAACAGATATAAAATAGTCTAGATAAATCCTGATTGTGATTTGAATCAGTGCAAATTATATTAATTTACATTG
The DNA here is from genome assembly GCA_037127315.1 of Ascarosepion bandense. Classification (NCBI taxonomy): domain Eukaryota; kingdom Metazoa; phylum Mollusca; class Cephalopoda; order Sepiida; family Sepiidae; genus Ascarosepion; species Ascarosepion bandense. The sequence continues at coordinate 658,175 of JBBBDQ010001086.1, read as the reverse complement.
ATTTAATTTAAAAAAGTGTTTATTTTGAAAAATTCTGGATTGTACTGCTAATATGATTTTACAGCAAAGGTTGGTTTGATTTTTTTAATTTTTGTTTTTTTAATTTTTTGTGTTTTTTAATTTTATTTTTATAATTATTTTATTTATAGGTATTTTTAAGTTTCTTTTTCCCTCGATGTGTATTATTATTACTATCATTATTAGTATTATTAACGTTTGATAGAAATTTTGTTTGATACACACACACACACACACACACACACACACACACACACACACACATATATATATATATATATATATAGATATAGATATATATATATTCTTACGAATTTTTATATTCTATTATTATAATTTTTTTGTCTATTATTAGTATAATTACTTAAGGGTTTTTTTAAGATTATATTTTAATTTTTTATTTAGTTTTTCTGACTAGAAACTATTATCTTAATTTTCGTTAAAATAAATTACCACTAGTGGTTATATTGAAATTTATATGTATAAATGTATGATTCATAATTATGTAATTATAAATATATATGTATGTAAATACACATATATATGTGTGTATGTGTATATATGTATGTATACATATATTTGTTATCTCTTTATTGTTTTATTTGTTATTATTATTATTATTATTATTATTATTATTATTATTATTATTATTGTGTCATTTTTCATCATATTTCGATTTCTGCTTTGGTCTCACTACCAACCAAGTCTGCGGGGAGACCTAAGGCAGGTAGTGGCGTGTGTTATGGCTCCATTTCATGTTTTTCTATCTTCCCTCTCATCCTCAGCATTACATAGATAAAATTTTCCTTAGTGTGTGGGCTGTACTTAATAAGACAATTTTTTGTATATCTCTTAAGCTGGGGTTTCCAGGGATTCTTTCAATGTGTTGTTTTGTTCCATTTTTTATCATTCCAAGTGCATCTACTATCACTGGCACAACTCTTGTTTTCAATTTCCACATTTTTTCTATTTCAATTTCCAGGTCTTTATATTTTGACAGTTTTTCAAATTCAATTTCCAGGTCTTTATATTTTGACAGTTTTAGTGTATTTTAATAAATCATATTTTTTTTATTGGGAGTTATTATTTTAACTATAGTTAGAATAAATTCCTACTAGTGGTTATAATGTATTGTAGTTTATGTTAGGATGTATGATTTATGCTTTACTTTTCAGCATAAATATTCCCTATAGTCGGTATATTTTAATTTAAGGGTAAATACCTTGTCGCGTTACTAAGAATGAATATGAGTAAATATGAATATGTCGGTTTCGATCTAGCGTTTTTTTAATTATTTTAAAATCCTTTTTATCGTGATTTCTTCCTTTTCTTTCTTTCTTTTTGTGTATCTCCCCTCTCTGTTAGGTTTATCTAATTTTTCCTCTTTCTATACTTATATTTTTTAATTTTAGTATTTTTAATTATTTGAACAACATTTTTTAAATTAGTATAAATTTTTAAAATAATAGTAAGAGTAGTTATTCTTTCAAATTGTATTAAAATTATGATGTACAATTTTTTTGTACTGTAAACATATCCCAGTATATTTGAAATTAAATTTCATAGTTAAATTTTTCCATGTTTTTCTAAGAGAACAGTTAGGTGGCTTGGGACGCTGCAATTACGATTAATTGGCGTCAACATTTATTTCTCGTGATACTGTATTTCTTTTTATTGTATCTTTTTGTCCTTTCTTTTTCTCTTTTTGCTTTCCATTCAGTTTATTCTGTTTCCCCTTTTTATTCTCATTCTCTCTTTTTTTTCTCTTCTTTACATTAATCAATCGTCTATCTTTTCTTTATCTTTGCTTTCCTCTTTCTTTGGGGTTCTTTTCAAATGAGCGAGAAATTTTCGTAAATAACCGTTACAAATGTCTATTTTAATATGGACATGTGAGCGTCTACGTAAAATAAAGTAAAAGAAAATAAATTTTTTGTGGGGTGGATATTTTGAGGACCAGCTGTTGTACCATTTTGGCCGACGAGCCATGATAATAACATCAGGACGCCTTGAAATATGTATTACCTATTGTAATAATCTAAAATCTTTGATAAATTATATATATATATTACGGAAACTAAGAGGCTTAACAAGTAAACCCAATAGTCTGAGTGATAAATGTAATCTGTCCTTACTAGAAAAATCAGGATATTAAAATAAATTATTATAATCAAAATTTACTTTTTAACCAACGTAACGAGCTAATTAGTAAGTGTCGTCATAAATTAGATTTAACTCCATTAAAAAGGCTTTAACTATTCACTTGCTTACTATCTAATTGTTATATGTTTAGACTTAAGTTTTAATACCGGTTAGAATTATAAATTTAGTCAATGAGGCCTTTAAGTTTATTCCTACCGGCTACATTTTATCTCTCATTCAAGCTGCTTCCCTACCAAAAATTGCACTACTATTCTCCACCTCTTCTCTTTTAAGTCTTTTTCAACCAACCTTCCGTATCTCTTCCTTTCTTTTACTAACTTTTACTTCCGGTACACTACTAGAATTTCTTCATTTTACGTCTGACTGAGATTGAACAATATGGGTTCTAGTAACCTGTTGAAATAGCTATTCTCCAAATATAAAATTTGAATTTACATATAAAATAAAATAGAACTCAATGTAAATTTTTTTATTAAATTTAGCAGAGTAAAAAATCTTGAAAATATTTTACAATACAAATCCAGGGGATATATATATATATATATATATATATATATATATATATATATATATATATATATAATCCTGCATCGGTGGCACGACTCTGAGTCTCATGCACTATGTAATCATCAGGTGCACATTCTAAACCAGTTTGTAATATGCACATCAAGAGTGCGTAGTTCATGCCACTGAAGCAGGATAATATGCATATTTATTAATCTACAATTAATAGCTCTATTTATACTACATTGAATACTATTTTATTAACACCTGAATAATATCTTTTATACATTTGTGTCTTCTTATATGTATATTTATTAATTCACATAACTATGATAGGTTTTGTGAAAACAATAGCTACTGTAAGCATTGTTCATTCATGACTTAGAACACTCTCAGCCACTGACGTGTGTACATTGTACATAACACGCTAAAAGTCTGCTTCTCTCGAACGCCCATAGCTCAGAGGTAGAATCGCCGACTGATATCAATTTGGTCGTGTTTCAATCCTGGCTCATCGGATGTCAAATCGGATGTCTAACCGCACTGATAAGCTGGGATACAGCGAAACAGATCTGTTTGCAGATGACTATATATATATATATATATATATATATCCCTTTGTGTGTGTGCATATGCGAACGTCTGATTGTGGGGTGTGTTTGTGCGAGTGTGTATCAATATCTAGTAGGTGGCTGGAGTAGCAGCATTTTTCTGCTTGTATCAGGAAACAATATTCTTTTTAATTGTGAATTTGAAAGACTACGTGCAGCTTTACTTGAGAAGGATCATTGACCCAAAGCGACCTAGCAACAACCTGCTTGATCTTTTGCTGGACTTTCTATCTATCTATCTATCTATCTATCTATCTATCTATCTATCTATCTATCTATCTATCTATGTATTTCGCTTTTCTAACTCCGTATTGAAATGTTCAGCTAATTGAAGTAAATGCACTATTCTACTCTTAATTAAAAGACACACCATTATTAAATGCAATCAGAAAACCAATTAATTTCCTCCCCCTTCTTCCCCGCTAACCGGAAGTGTAATTACCATGTCACGATCAAAAGGCTTCTCATTTTATCGTATGGAATCGAACGTCTTATGGATCATCACCAAAGCACACTGGTTGTCACATACCAGCCCAATCAGCTTAATTGAAGTCAAGTGAACACGCCGAAGAATTTTTCACTGACTGTCGTCGTTTGGATAAAGGCAATTAAGAGCATTTCGACGATATTTTTGAGTAAACATCCGTAAACGAAGAATTATGACAACGACAAATTAATGATTTACAGAAAGTAAAACAGAATCGGATAAGTGTGTTCTGATTTTAGTTGAAAGTGTGTTTGTTGTTGTTGTTCTTCTATGTGCCGTGTCCCTTCCACATCTCTTTATTCCTTATCTTAGTACGCTTTCTCCTGTTACAAAACCTAAACCCTTGCTCTAAAGTCTGCTTGCTAATCCCGTCAAGTATGTTACGCATTGCTTTCTTCCGTCTTTTTTTCTCTCTCTAACCTGTGTGTATCAGATTATTCAAGCCCTTCTTCCTCATTACATGTCCCAGGAACTTTAGCTGTCTTTTCCTGTTGTTAGGTATTAGTTTTCTTTTCGTTTCTATCCTCACCAAAATCTCATCGTTGCTCACATGATCGGTCCGTGGTATTCTCAGTATTATTCTGTAGAATCACATTTCGTTTGCTTCAAACATTTTCTTAATTTTGAAAAACAGATATGACATAGCAATCCTGTACTCGCTTCTTTATTTCTAGCGAAATTTATCTGTCTCACAAAATACTACACAAATTCTGGAATGCATCGCTGTTCATTCCCCGCATTAATATCGGTATAAAATTTATGAATCCGCGACGGTCAAAGTGCCGTATCAGTGGACAAATTACTTGTTACTAGTTTGCTAGTATAAGTAACGATAAATAAGGGTTACTTCTAGAAGACATTTTTTATTGATTCCGATAGATTGAAAACTAATATTCTGTCTCGGTTGTTTACTGGAAAGAAATAGACGCAGTTAAGGGATCCTCTTTCCTTTAGGTACGCTATGAATAACAAGTTGGCCTCTTGGGGATTTGCTAGGGTTATAAATTTAAAAGCAATTTAATATATAAGAGACGAATTCATTATCATTTAATACATATTTTAATTTATTTCTTGCTGATAAATCTTCAATATCTATCTATCTATCTATCTATCTATCTATCTATCTATCTATCTATCTATCTATCTATCTACATACTTTGTTATTGACAGCTATTTTATTCTTTGAGAGATGTTGAAGAATAATTTAATGAATGAATTTACCGGAATTTATGTCTTATAACTCCTTTCTCCACACGATTTATATTTATTATTATGGCGATGTAAACGACACGACTAGTTAAAGATTAAACGTTCAAACATTTCTATGGCCGTGAAACTTCAGCTGAAAAATGAAGAGTTATATGCCATGATGTCTCTTAACATTATTATGGCGATGTAAACGACGACTAGTTAAAGATTAAACGTTCAAACATTTCTATGGCCGTGAAACTTCAGCTGAAAAATGAAGAGTTATATGCCATGATGTCTCTTAACATTATTATGGCGATGTAAATGACGACCAGTTAAAGATTAAACGTTCAAACATTTCTATGGCCGTGAAACTTCAGCTGAAAAATGAAGAGTTATATGCCATGATGTCTCTTAACATTATTATGGCGATGTAAACGACGACTAGTTAAAGATTAAGCGTTCAAACATTTCTATGGCCGTGAAACTTCAGCTGAAAAATGAAGAGTTATATGCCATGATGTCTCTTAACATTATTATGGCGATGTAAACGACGACTAGTTAAAGATTAAACGTTCAAACATTTCTATGGCCGTGAAACTTCAGCTGAAAAATGAAGAGTTATATGCCATGATGTCTCTTAACATTATTATGGCGATGTAAACGACGACTAGTTAAAGATTAAACGTTCAAACATTTCTATGGCCGTGAAACTTCAGCTGAAAAATGAAGAGTTATATGCCATGATGTCTCTTAACATTATTATGGCGATGTAAACGACGACTAGTTAAAGATTAAACGTTCAAACATTTCTATGGCCGTGAAACTTCAGCTGAAAAATGAAGAGTTATATGCCATGATGTCTCTTAACATTATTATGGCGATGTAAACGACGACTAGTTAAAGATTAAACGTTCAAACATTTCTATGGCCGTGAAACTTCAGCTGAAAAATGAAGAGTTATATGCCATGATGTCTCTTAACATTATTATGGCGATGTAAACGACGACTAGTTAAAGATTAAACGTTCAAACATTTCTATGGCCGTGAAACTTCAGCTGAAAAATGAAGAGTTATATGCCATGATGTCTCTTAACATTATTATGGCGATGTAAACGACGACTAGTTAAAGATTAAACGTTCAAACATTTCTATGGCCGTGAAACTTCAGCTGAAAAATGAAGAGTTATATGCCATGATATCTCTTAACATTATTATGGCGATGTAAACGACGACTAGTTAAAGATTAAACGTTCAAACATTTCTATGGCCGTGAAACTTCAGCTGAAAAATGAAGAGTTATATGCCATGATGTCTCTTAACATTATTATGGCGATGTAAACGACGACTAGTTAAAGATTAAACGTTCAAACATTTCTATGGCCGTGAAACTTCAGCTGAAAAATGAAGAGTTATATGCCATGATGTCTCTTAAAAAATTGTTTCCGTTGTTTGCTAGATTCAGATTTTGCAGTATTTCTTGCAAATTTGCAAAATATTAAATAATGTATCACTTAAGAAGAGGTCTCAAAAGAGCTTCTTTTTTTAAAGTTAATTTCTTCATTTGTTTTATTATTATGAAAGGTAGTGCCATGAAGATTCAATGAATGAACAAAACTTGTTTATATTTTGGCATATAATTCCCGGCCTATTTACTAATGTACATCAATAAGCCCGTAAGCAATTGATAAAAATAATTTTATTTTGCGTGACGACTATTTATTTTTCAACACAATTTATTTCCAATATATTTATTTAACCCTTCTCTGTTATTAACAGAAATCGAATATTACAAGAAATTGCTAAAAATGTTCCCAAATCGAAGAAATCCTTAAAAAGTTTCTAATGTTTTGTTATGTACTCAGTTCTTCGGCAAGTATGTCAACCTTGGAACTTTTCAGCACCTTCCTCGCATATAAAATTAGCAAAATCCAGTTAATAAAAAAATATGCCAGTGTTCCAGGTTATGAACTTATTGATTTAAACTCTCACATACACTTTTTAGTGCCCACATTAATCATGAAATAATTCCATCCTCACGTGGGTTAGATGTTGAATATTCGCAGCTATCTCTGGTTTTATGTTATTTGAATTTTTTCAGTTAAATTCCTTCAACACAAAAGGATTATAATCCTCGTACAACCTTACAGAGATGTATTCGAGAAATAGTTCCAAATTGCAAGAGACGCGTTAAGATTACTTGAATATGTAATCAAACTCTTTATTCAAAAGGTGATGTATATTAAGCACTTAAATTGATATTTCAACAGCAGTTAGCCTCCATTCTGAAGGTAAATATTGAACATAATAAATTAGCTTTCAAGTAAGAACGGGAGTTGTTATAACAAGATAGATAGATAGATAGATAGATAGATAGATAGATAGATAGATAGATAGATAGATAGATAGATAGATATCGAGTACCAAAAACATTATCTCTATGTTTTTATACTTAACTGTATTTTTGGAAAACTAGTGCCAGTCGTTTTTTCAAAATATTCAGTTTACAGCCCAACACTTTACTTTTGAGAATCAGAGAAGTAGAACACAATGAAGTAAGAGACCAAATTAGATATAAACAATATCTGGGATAGATAGATAGATAGATAGATAGATAGATAGATAGATAGATAGATAGATATAAAGGGACTGATATATATATATATATATAGATAGATATGCATAATCTGATTTATGTACATATCTAATTAAAGAATTGAGATTGATATAATAAATAGATATTAAGAAACATATATAGATAAACAATCAGCAGACTGAGTCTGATGAATGGTTAGTTAATTAGTTACATAGATTTACAGACTGAAAATCATACATACATGCATATATATATATATATATATATATATATATATATATATATATAATAAGTAAAAGCAAGTATGAAAAAGTGTCTTTAATCTAACATGTTTCACTTCTTCAGAGATTTATTAAAGCCCAACGATTAAATAAATATTTAACAAATCTCCAAAGCTTGTTAAAAGTGAAACATGTTAGATTAAAGACACTTTTTCCTATTTGTTCTTTACTGATTCTATTCATAGATCTATGTATTCAACTCGTATATATATATATATATATATATATAAAATAACATAGATAGATAGATAGATAGATAGATAGATAGATATAATTATCAAAGATGAAAAGACATAAACAGAAATACGTAGGTAGGCTTATTTTTATTTACAATATTTGAAAATTTTTCAAGCCTCCATGTCTTTGAGAAGAACGCCATTATATTCCTGCTTGTTTTAAACAACTAGCAAAGGAACTCTGTTGATATCAAATAATGAAGTATTTTTTTAAACAGACTAAACTTACAACATATAGACTATGATTACCATGCCTTATTGAAAGCATGGTGGAGCAATGGATAGCGAATCTGATTGAGGAATCGAGGAGCCGAGTTCGAATTCCAGTCGGATTCATTACAATCACTAGGAAAGGTATGACTTCATCTATTCTTCCCCAAGCTATGGCTAAAATAACAGAACAGACTGGGTTCTATTGCCTTGGGTGGCAGCCGGTCTAAGAGAAGGAAAACCAGCCTGCAAAAGGGTTCAGGCTGTTGTGCACAAAGAAACATCACTTCTTTCCACTTCATGTCAGCTGAAAAAAGTAAGCCGGAGAAGACGCAACGAGTCACTTTCCATGACGATGGAAATCAAAGAGTGATGTCTTAGAGGATTAATGGAGAGACGTTTTGTTTAGGAGATGTTAAAAGTACTATCATTTAACCCAGTTAACGACGGTCTTTGGGTTGCTTTGGACATCAGCTACCATTTTGACCTTATCGGATTGATCAGCCTTATTATCGAGTCGGTAGTAAATGGTTTTGTTGTCAGCGTAGATGGCAACTTGAGAATTGATGTGATCAGAAAGGACAATGAATATTAAATACACGTTAGGACGAATGATTGAGGTCACCCGCGTTAGTCTGAGTGACCTGTCAAAATAACTTTTATTTCACAATTTGATAGAAAAGACAGGTTCAGCTAAAAAATGCGTTCGAAGATAACGTATTTACAGCTTGTCGGGAAGACATGTATGCTAGGCTCTGTCAAAGGCTTCCGAGATGACCAATGCTACAATCCGGACTTCATCGTTTTTATCTAGATCATGACAGACTGTTTCAGCAAGCATCGTCAGTATATCAGCACTTGAATTGTGGAAACGAAAGCCTTATTGCTTGTCTGAGAAAATGCCCTGTGAGGAGAGATGATAAGTCAATTCAGAATTGATTAGGACCTTGCTAAAAGGGGTCAGACGGCTCAAAGTTCTTAAAAACAGGAGCAACAGATGATGACTTACATCAACCAGGAAAGCAGATGGCAGAAAGTAATTTATTATACAGATTATAGAGAACAGGAGCCAGTTCGGGAGGACACTTCTTAATGACTATTACAAGCATACCATCGGGTCCACATGCTTTAGTAAGATTAGAGATAATAGCAAAAATCATGGAAGGCTTTATACGCATATTACTCAACAGCGACTCAGTGGGAAGTTAGGTAACGATACTCCGGATGAGTCAAGATTAGAGTTTGAGCAGAATTTACGAGCAAATCATTGTGCTTTATCTGCACCGGATGATAACACCTCAGATTGGTTGAAGAGTGCAGATAGAGACTTTGCACTTATTTAATATCCTGTTACAGAGTTGCTAGTAATCACAAGAACCAAAGTTGTTAGAGGCTATGTGGCGCTTCATTCTCTCGGATAAAAGAGACTTTGCTCCTTCGAGGATTCGCTTACATTTTTACGAGAAGCAACGAATAGTCACCTGTTATGAGGAAAGCTGTAACACTGGTATAGCAGAACATAGTGGTTGTTGCATGCTATAGCGGCTGAGTATGCTAGTGTGAACGACATGCTCATCAACAAACCCCATAAAACTCAAGGACGGCGCCCTCATATTAGAGAAAGAAAAAAACTTCAGTGATTGAATGAATATATTTGAGATATCTTCGACGACGAAAGAAAAATGCCGGCAATGCACAGAAATACCGACGGACTGGAAATATTAAAAACCGAAGTGGAAGCTGCACTGGTGAAATTGAATAGACACAATGCGGCAGAGCCAGTTCGAATTGTAATAGAGATACTGACAAACTTAGACAATTTAGGCATAGATAAGGTTACAGAAATAATAAATGCAATCTACAACAGTAGTGACTTACGGGAAGACATAAGCAGATCTATTTTATAGCACTTTCTATGAAAACAAGCGCAAACGAATATGAATTCCCCCGAACAATCAGACTAATGAGCCAAATAAAACTTCTCTTTAGAATTCTGATGAATAGCGTGTGCAGCAGAATCAAACCAGAGATAGTACAATAACAGTGCGGATTTTTCAAAGACACACGAACAAGGAAAGCAATTTTTATACTCAGAATGTTAACAGAAAGCGCAATACAAATGCAGAAGGACGTCTACCTGTGCTTTATAGACTACCCAAAGTCGTTCGAGAAGTTACGCCACAAATATCTGTTAGCTCTGCTTAGCAACATTGACATGTTCAAGAAAGATATTAGAATAATCAAGAAAATATTATGGCAGCAAACCTCTTGCATACGGAAGAGAAATAAGCTTAACAGTTATATAAAAATAGAAAGAGATGTAAGACAAGGATGTGTCTTCTCATCGGACTTATTCAACCTATACAGTCAGGTAATTCCAAGAGAACTAGAATCTTGCCAGGGTTAATTATTGAGGGTAACAATCTTAACGGTATATGATATGAAGATAACTGAGTGTTTATAGAAACACGGAAAGGAAACTACAAAATCTACAACATAATGTAGCAGGAGAAACTGGTAAGAAAGGACAACCATAAACTACAAGAAAACTGAATGCGTAGTCATCAGCAAAAAGAGGAACCCAAAATAATAATTACAGGTCGGGCATACTAAAATTAAGCAGGGACAGAAATTTAAATGTCTGGGAAATGATCAACACAGAAAGGGAAATGAGACACTGAGATCCAAAGAGGTATAGGGATGGCTAAGACCATCCCAAAATTTAATTAGAGTATTAAGAGACAGAATATTTCATTTGAAACAAAGAAAAGAGTAATGAACTGTGATGCGATATTTGTCCTCTTGTATGTCAGCGGATACTGGACGATCTCCTCAAAGATGAAGAAGAAACTTGAAGCAACGGAAATCTGTCATTCATAGGGCAGATAGTATGGAAGGAGGTAGGGCGATAGAGAGGTAGGTAGGCAGAAAGATAGGTAGACAGGTAGGTTGATAGGTAGGTAGGTAAGCAAGTAGGTAGGAAGTAGGCAGGCAGAGAGGTAGGTAGGTAGTTATGGATGTAGGTACAGAAGTATATAGGTAAGCAGGGAGGTAGATAGGTAGTTAGGGAGGTAGGTAGAAAGCTAAGTATGTAGGTAGGGAGAGAGAGATGGATGTAGGTTGAGATGTTTGAGTATGTTGGGAGTTAGGTAGAGAGGTAGTTAGAGAGGTAGGTAGGTAAGTAGCTAGGTAAAGAGGTAGGTACAGATGTAGGTAGGTAGGTAAGTAGGTAGAGAGAATTGTAATTGTGGAGGCTCTGTAAGTAGTTAGGGAAGTAGGTAGAGAGATAAGTAGGTAGGTAGAGAGGTAAGTAGGGAGGTAGGTAGTAGGTAGGAAGGTAGGTAGGAAGGTAGGTAGGAAGGTAGGTAGAATATTATGAAGGTAGGGTTCTAGAGATGTACTTAGGTAGGTAGAGAGGTTGGTAGGGCGGTCGCGAGGTAGATAGTAGAGAAGTTGGTAGAGAGGTAGGTACGGAGGTAGATAATGGAGGTATGTATGGAGAGATGTATGTAGGTTAGGAGGTAGGTAGAGAGGTAGGGTGGTAGGTAGGTAGGTAGGTAGGTAGGTAGGTAGGTAGATGGAGAGGTAGGGAGATAAGGATATAAGTAGGTAGAGAGGTAGGTAGATTGGGATGTAAATCGGTAGAGAAGTAGGTAAGTAGGGAGGGAGGGAGGTACGTCGGTATGTCAAGTGATAGGTAGGCAGTTAGTAGGAAGGCAGGTAGGTAGGTAGATAGGGCGGTAGGTGGGGAGGTATATAAGGAGGTAGGTAAGCAAGTAGAGATATCAGACTGAAATTAATACTTATAAACATAGATAGATATATAACGCATGACCTTAGTGGTAGAAGTTAAAATTGTAGTGGACAGAAATCTCGAAAGTCTGCCTTACAAAGTCACAATTCTTTGGGAATATCTGTGGAATTCATTTCTTGCTAACGGAATACGAAGGGAATAGATATTTGTCGACGTTCTGCACATTCCATTGTTAGCTATAGCAGTGAAAGCCTGAACTGGTGTTAAAATATTTCATCAGTGGGAACCTCGGATATTGTAATAACACTAGTTTCCACGCAGCTTGTGACGTTTTAACATTTTGCCCAACCCTTTAAATGAAATAGACTGAGAAGTGGTTAGTTATACTGTGTACCCATGGGGCAAAAAAAGTAAAATATATCTACCTTGGTGGCTTTCAACTAGCCGTCTATTTTTACAATGAGGAGTGAGACTACCACAATGTTGAAATCCCCTGGACTGGGAAAAGTCGGGAGCGACCAGAAACATGGCAAAGTGCGATCGATAATGCAATTTGATACTCTAAAGTAAAGAAGGAGTCGTCTGTCTGCTCTTTAGACTATAGTGCCTGCCGCGATAAAATTTCAGAGTTCAAGCAGATACTGTTATGACACGTTTAATTTATTTAAAAACGTTCTTGCATATAATGACTACCTTATATTGTACGAAACATATGACCTGAAACGAGATACAAGAATGCAACAAGTTTAACATTGAAACTTAAAGCAGAAATTAACTGAATCATTCCAAGAAAAAAAAAACTGTTTATAACATGTCACAAAAAGAGATTCGAGAAATAATTAAAAATATTTTAACCGAAGAAAGTTGATAGACCTACTTAAGCACAAAAAGAATACGATTTATTGAATTTTATTTATTTAATTAATTAAATTTTATTTTTTAATACTAATGTAATATGTGAGTTCCTTAATAATATCATAAGCACTTCAAGATACCAAATCCTGTGGTGAATGATGTTTTGTTTAATTTTGGTTGTTTATTTTTCATAACTTCTAACATTTTGAGTATGTCATTTAATTTGGTGCTGTAGAATATTTTGTTGTTATCTACTGATATTTGTCTTATACTGATAGTTATGCATTGGTCGTTCATAATGTGCTGGTCGATGTGTGCGGAGATTATACTGAGTTTAGAGAAGCTACAGGTTAATCTGCGAGAGAGTGTCATGCATTTGTGCCAATGTAAACATTTAATGTTGTTCTTCGATTATTAGTAGTGAAAACTCCCGGGAGACATCAGTATTAGTATACAACATCATTTTTGCTCGTAGTAATCAAGTTAAATGTTTTAAACATCTTAGATTATGTTTCAAGTGCTTTTTTATCTTGTTTATAATTAGGGTGCATTTGGGTGCGATAGAATAAGTTAATGGTGTCTTTATTTGTGTTTGCGACAGGGTGTGGTTTAACATCATTTTTTGTCGACGACATGGTTAGGGAAATTATTATTGATTAAGATTTGTTTAATGTTGCTAAGTTTCTGATAGAATATTACGCTCGTTTTTTATAACAACTATTTTGTATCTGTGACGAAATTCACTTTTTTTAGTTAGGAAAATACAATTTTGTGTTAGTGTTTTTTGTAAAGAGAGACGATAAAATTATGGCTATTATCATGAACTAATCTGTCAAGTAAGAGGATTTTATTATCAATATTTACTTCGTAAGTAAATTAAAGGCGAGGTTATTTCCAAAGGTTTATTTCAGTTTTTTCTCTTTTTCATCGAAGCTGTTTGTTAATATGAATATGTCATCGATATAGCGGCGTATATGGGGATTTATTAGAATTATTGAAAAACTCTTTTTTCTACATGAGGTATTAAAAATTAAAAAATAGAGTCAGTTTAAGAGCCAGACTCATCGCTATGCCATCATTTTTTTGTATAAATGTTGCAATAGTGGTCGTAAAATAGCACTTGTATCGTGCAGGATGGAAGAATATTTTGCAGAAGAATTGGTCCAATTTGTAGGTATTGGAAACGAGGTGTGTTTGTATACATTTTTGACTACACGTCTATAGTTTCTTTGACTGGGACATTAGTGACACAGTTTTCTACGTCTTGGGAAGTTAGGATACATTTATTTGGATTGTTAGGCTATGGTATGTCGATGAAGCATCAGAGATTTCGCTAATCGATATACAAGAATTGATATTTGTTAGATTATGGGGCGTCATGGAGTGAAAATTTGTATGTTTTACGTTCTCGTATAAGTAACCAGGCTAATACTCAGTAACAATTTTGCGGAGTTTGATGGCCCAGATCTTAGCGTTGTTAGCCGTTATCAATATATCAATTCGTGTCTTTAGAAAACTTGTACTCTTTTGTTTCGTTCCTTATATTTATTTTTGTCACTGTATAAGTGAATTGACGTGGTCCAATTCTGCACCACGATCAGCTTTCAAGGATTCCGTTGGATCACATCCAGTAACTTTTTATCAACGAAGAATAAACAATCTCATCAATCCATGGCAGGGGTGCATATGGTCAAGGCTCATATTTCGACTAATTTCAACATTTCTACAGTTACTTTTCCAAAAATAAAATTGTTTCTGAAATCGGTCATCATTTTCGTAACAACCTAATATTTCTTGTTGAGATCTGCTAATTTGATGTTTAAGACATGTAGGGGTGTCCAATGAGACGTCTAGAAACATATCAGATAAAGTGAATTTGTTGTTTCGTAAATACGTTTTTTTTTACTTAATAAATAAAGTTCACATATTGTTCAAGTAAAGTTGCATGATTTAGTGTTTAATGAGACAATCACCAGGTATCGATGAAAAAGTATTTTGTATGAGTTACGGCTAAATTCTCATTTAACCCATCTTATTTGAAAGAAGCCATTTTGTTTAGGGTGAACGGCATTTTGTTGATCGAAGAAATAATATGCAAAACCCATGTATCTAACAACCATAACACAAAAACCATAAAATCATAAACACATCACTGGCTTAACTTTTAAAAGAAGCATTTAAGTTCTCTTTTATTCATATTTTTGGTTACCTGAACTTCGATTCCTTTTCCCAATTACCATTTTATAGTACAGATACAGTGAAAACGATCATTGACGGTATCACGTTTTTTTACAAAAAATGGAATAGGTAAACTGTAAACATACTTTGTTTTTATTAGTTACCCTTTGTAAATGAGTGAGTTCATTAAAATTGAACGCGAAGCATTTACTTTATTCTCAGCGAAGTTTTTGAATTAAAAGTTTTGGACGCACATCTATAGTCAAAGTAACGTGAACAGCTCGTGTACGACCGATTATTATCTAATGATTGTTTGGTGGAAAGTTGTTTAGAGGAAGCAAGAGAAAATAGAAATGATTGTCGAATTGTTCTGTTATTCCTAGTGTAGGTTTTATTAATACCCGGATCTGATCAACCGTAGTCTTTTTCCCAGTAGAGACATTATTGATAGATAAATTTTCAGCTCAAAAGAACTGTGGTGAACCCTCGGACCCATCCAACTATCGCCCTATCAGTCTTCTACCAATATTCGGGAAAGTGTTCGAGGCTATAATAAATGCTGAAATAGTTCATCATCTCACCGCCCACAAACTGTTCTCCGACAGGCAATATGGATTCCGATTTGACAGGTCCACAGCCGACCTGCTAACTACTGTAACGGAGTACATGCTACAGGCCCTTGATGAGTCTGACAAGGCTCGCGCGGTTGCTCTGGATATCTCCAAGGCTTTCGACAGGGTTTGGCACCCTGGCCTCCTATGCAAACTACGCGGTTATGGTATTACCGGTCGCCTGCTTGACCTAATCCAATCTTTCTTAAATAACCGCAAAATGAAGGTCGTTCTGAATGGGCGTGCCTCTTCGTCCTACAGCACGAATGCTGGTGTCCCACAAGGCTCTATCCTGGGCCTGACGCTCTTCCTTATTTTCATCAACGACCTCCCAGATGAGATCAAGTCCCAAGTAGGCATCTACGCAGATGACACTACAATATACTCCCGCTCCAGTAAGAAACCTGTCGTGGCGGACAGACATAATCTCGCTGCTGACCTTGAGCGGGATCTACACTCTGTGGTGAACTGGGGCAAGAAGTGGCTTGTCAACTTCAATTCATCTAAGACCAAGCTGTTGTCCGTCAACCATTACAGGCAACCTCTTCTGCCTCCCATAAGCATGGACCAGATGATTCTCCCGGAGAGTAATACACTACGCCTCCTCGGACTTACCCTGTCCTCAGACCTCAAATGGAAGCACTATATTGAATCCATAGCAAAATCTACTGCTAAGAAGATTGGGTCACTATGTCGATCCAAGGATGTTTTTTCCACCTGAATCCATCCTGCATATATACAAGTCAACCATCCGTCCGTGCATGGAGTACTGCTGCCATTTATGGTCAGGTGCCCCTGCCGTTCTGCTCAGTGTTCTTGACAAGCTCCAAAGGAGAGTCTGTAATGTGATAGGTACTGATCTGGCGACTCGTCTGCAGCCACTTTCCCATCGTCGAAATGTGGCCTCCCTCTGTCTCTTCTATAAATACTTTCATGGCTTCTGCTCGGATGAGCTTAAGTCACTGATGCCTCCTCAACAGGTGTTTCCCCGTTCAACCAGACTGGCAACTGGGTCCCACCCATTCACAGTCAGGTTAGCCAAACGCAGACGACAATTCTCACTCCTGCAGCTTCCTCTCTCGCACTTCCCGCCTGTGGAACTCACTCCCGTATTCTTGCTTTCCTGACGGCTACGACCTCCAGAAATTTAAATGCAAAGTTAATACTCACCTACTAACCACTGGCCTCTAGCTCTCTCCCCTCCCCTGTATAACCTTCCCTTTCTCTCCGCCCATGTACCTGTCATTGCACCTGCTTTCTCAGCTTTCTATTGTTCCTTTCTAACTAGCTTGTACTCCTCACTCTTTTCTAATTAATCTTTTTACATTTATGTAACCCCCTGCACATCAGTGGCGTTTCTGCCTTGCTCGGGGTGAAATGATTAAAAAAAAAAAGAAAAAAAAAAGGTACATTCTCTAGTTGTCATTGCCCTCTCTAATATATGTATATATATGTGTGTGTGTGTGTGTATTTACATTCCATATTTACATAGAGGAAATATGTCATCATTTCTCTTTTTTACTTTAGTGCAAGTTTCATTCTTTATTTTTCTAGATATACAAATAAATATTGATGTACCTTATATTTGACATAATATAAAAAAGAATATAAGTGATTTTGTGTTAGATTGCTTAGCATCGAGACCAACAAATGTTCAAAGTGGTTCTGTTTAATCGATTTCTGTATACAATAAATTAATATATATATATATAATCTCTCTTTCTCTCTCTACAGAGTGCGTAAGGTATTTGAGAACAGATTTCTACTTACACAAAAATGATTTATAAACAGATAATGATGACGGTAAGAATAAACATAAGAAAATGTGTGACGGTAAGAATAAACATATTGTTTGGTAGTGTTATTCAATAAAGTCTCCTTCAGCTTCGATAACAGTTTCTATGCGATGTCGGAGTGGCCTACATGTAAGGATTAGTTGGCCCGTGCTCATATTGGACATTACTTTGATTATGGAGACTTTTAAGGATTCTTTAGTGTTATGAGGTTGCTCACTTACCTCTTGCATAACTACACTCCATACATCTAATGGATTGAGGTCTGGAGACCTTACAGGCCAAATGTTAGGGCTTATGTAATCAAACAAATTTTCCGCCATCCATTCCTTGAGACTTGTTTGATGGTGCTGAATCTTTTTGAAACGCCGTTGCGTGCACTGTCGGTCCATGGCTTAGACACAGTTTCTATAACATTATGTAAGCATCTATGTAATTTGCTATAAGACCTTGTGAGGGATCATCAAAAGCTCTTCATGCTGAAACCCCACAAACCATGAGAGTTGCAGGAAATTTTGTATGCATAACTCTTGGAACTTCTGAAGGGTTTTCAAATAACCATCTGTCATTTCTTCTGTTTAATTTCTAATTTTGGTTAAAGTTGTTCTCTTCTGAGATAAACCAAATGACATCTTTCTCTGCTGGATTTTTAAGTGTATTTAGGAGCCTCTTAGATCTGATTAAGCGATTTTCCTTTACTTTTGCTGACATAAGATGACCGTTTCTCATCTCATATGGCATGTATCCGATAGGTTTGTGGACAACATTTCGGATTGTACCTTCTGACACATGTTGATGTTTTGCAATCAACCTCATGGATCTTCTGAAGTTGCTGTCAATGGTCTGCTGTATTTGCTGACAAAAATGATGTTCTAATGCTATCAGTGCGTCTCGAATGTTTTTTATATTTTGATACGGGCAATAAATTTTCATCTTTGGCAACTAACTCCTTGTAGACGAAGGTTTTAGCGATTTTTTAAAGTTTGGATTATTTTGAAATATAGAAATATAAAGTCTGATAATATGCTGCTACAGTAAAAATAAAATATATCCTCAGATAGCTTACGCTTGCTGTATATACCCACTTACAGATACACACACGGACACACACACACACACACGCATATAGATATGCATGAAATATACTCTCACACATACAGACACGCACGTGTATATATAAGTATATATGTATTATATATAAGTGTATATGTTTGCATATGTACACATTCTCTCTAAACAGCTATACGCGCTACGCTTCCTCCACATAAATATGTATATATGAGTAAAGGGTGCTACTACAGCGTGAGATCTATCTCCTGAAGCATCGAACTAAAATGTAATATTTATGTGTATACATATTTACATAAAGACGTGGCTGGAACAGCTAACTACCAAAAACTCGCATTTTCTTGCGAATTATTGTTTCAGCACCCAACCACAATCGCTCAAATTGCCACATCAGAGATGAAGCAAGGTAGGCCTCCGGGCTGCACGGATATACTGAGGTAGACCTTACGTTATAGCAGCACCAAATGAAGTATACTGAGACAGCAAATACTCAGGCAAAGAAATTATTAAATTAAAAAGAATTAAATTAAAATTAAAATTAAAATTAAATTAGATTAAAAAGAACCGACAACTTCTGTCGATTTAATATTTTATTATATTTTTTCGATTACGGATAAAATTTTGATTATTTTACACGAAGATCTGGATAAAATGTCCGATGATCATAATTTGTTATTTTTGTTCAAGTATTTTCAACTTCAGCAGTAATTATCAAGAACCAATGTAGTGTCTGTGCGGGAGTTATAATATATTGTCTGCATCGGGGTATTCTTTGCGAAGCTAGACATTTGAACTGATCTTGTGTAACATCATGTGTGTGTCTTGATACTGTCTACAGGTGTTCACTCGAGCAAATGTTACAATACGCATACAAGGTGGAGACTTCTTAGCTAATTTTAACTTATCAGTCAATATCGTTACACGATCACTTCTTCACAAATTGACTGAACTTTCAATGAATGAAATCGGCTCTCCATTCCAGTCAACGTGAATTAGCGCTGCCCTACCATATGATAAGCTTCAAACAACTGCTACAAAGATACACAGAAATAACTCAGCCATTTAAGTATACAAAACAATATTCTAAGCAACACAACACAACAGGACAGTCACTACACTTTACACCAAGACTATTGAAACGTGACAAGTACAAGATTGCCAAGGCCAACATCTACTTCAGGTGGGAATTATACGCCCATCAAAGAGTACATTTTCATCCCCATTGCACATGATCTCTAACCAAACACGACAACATTTTTTTCCTGTATCAATTTCCGCAGATTGAGCGATATGACAACAACAGACAGATAATTCATTTCTCTTATACACGGTATTGACATCGGCTTCCAAGTTTCTCGTATTTAAAAAAAATTCGACCTCGTAAAGGCATATTATGAAGTACTACTAGCTGAAGATGATAATCACAAAACCTTTCTTATCACACCGTTTGGTTATGTAACTAATTAACCAATATGCTTATATGTAAGCATGTCTTTTGGATTTGGAAATGTGGCGGAAACATTTTAAACGTATGATAGATGAAGTGTCAGATGTTTACTGTTTGATTACGTCTACATTGATGGAGTTTTGATCGTCAGCAGAGACATGGAAGATCACAAAACAAATTTAGATTAAAGCTTTCAGACTTCGGATTAAACTAATGCCCAAAAATGTATGTTTGGAGAATCCAAACTGAATTTCCTTGGTCATGAAATCAACAAAGAATGTATTACAGCCTTGTCAGATATGGTAGAAGCTATCAAAAATTTCCCGCAACCAATTTAAGTATGATAGTTGCAAAGATTTATAGGCCTTATAAATTATTAAAGACGATTTGTAGCAAATTGTTCTACTGTAATTTCACCCTTGACAAATATATTTGCGAGAAAGAACAAAAATATTACATTGCAAGGCAAGACACCGGGCACATTCAAAGATTCTAAGATATTATTAGCCAACTTCACTAAGCTTAATGGCATTAAATATGATGATAAAACTAAACCTCCTCTTGCAACCGATCCTTCATCAACTGCAGGTGAGTTTATATGCCAAGTATCAGACAGATAAATTACACTTATATATATTTTTAGCTAAAGTATGACAGGCACAAACTAAGTACAATTCAAAGGAATTGTTACTAATATTTCTTTAAATTAAGCATTTTTAGACACACAAAGAAGGTAGAGACTTCATTATATACATGGACCACAGACCATTTATCTATGCCTTGCATACTCACATTGATAAATATCGTATTCGAGAAATTAGACACCTTGATTTTATTTTCAAATTTTCTTCAAGCATCGGTTTTTTTCAGGTTAAGAATATATAGTGTCTAACACAGTTTCACACGCCACAGTTGTATCTTTAGATTCTAGTTCTTTGAACTATAAATTAATTGCAAAAAAAAAAAATCTTTGGATCACTAACTAAATAAAGTCAAACAAGGCACATCGATAAAGCTAGATGAGTTATTAGTCCTATTCAGCGATATCAAATTTTCTAATGACATTTTACAAACATAACCACGGATCTACATAACAAGGATTTTTTAGACAAAAATTTTTCATCCAAGTAAATTTGCAACTGTAAAACTGATTACTAAACGTTATTTGACATAATAAATTCGACAAAAACTTGTTTAGCATATTATATAAACAAATTACACGATCATACAAAATCAACTGAAGGCACTTCAGCATACATGATGTAAGATTCACTAATATGCATATCGACATTGTCGGACCTTTAACGTCTCAGGGATACATATAGATCCTGACTATCAAAGATAGCTGCATTAGCCACCAAAGATATTTCCGCTGTCGCAGTTGTCAGAACTATCCTTGCTAATTGGACATAGGTTTTTGTAGTATCTACAATGCTCACAATAGAGGGAAATATTTACAGGGTTTAATTACATACTTGAAACTAAGCACATAAAAACTACAACCTGTACTACTTGTGAAAACGGGATGTTTAAACGGATGGCTAAAGGCAGCAATAGTTATGAAACCAAACGAAACTGAGTGGGTAGAAAATTTAGCATTGGTCCATTTATCCACTAGGAGCATTGTAAAATATCATTTGGGTCGTACACTCGCTGTTATGGTTTTTTGACATATCATAAACTTTGCCTGGTCAGTATTGTGAAAGGCAAGTCAGAGATTTTACTCTCAACAACTTTTGCACAGAACATGAAATATAGAATGTCTGCATTACCATTTACACCCACACGAAAGTCCGGCAAAATTATACTTAGCAAGTGATCTTTACATCTGCAAATATGTATTTATAAGAAACGACGGAGTAAAATGTCTAAATTGCATAGGCCATACAGTCATCGGTAAAATGGTCAAGTAATTTATTTTATTTCCATTGTTTGGACTATTGTCCTCATCTTTATAGCCATGTTTACGAAGTTTCGTCTGTTACACGCTCCAGCCATTTTTATGTGCTAGAAAGTTTGAACCGATCGATCCTTTTATTTCGATCACTCAGGTATATCATTTTCATTCCATGTGTGATGCTACTTCCTGTAGCCATGTAGTGATCTCCCTTTAACTTAACTCTTTAAGTTATTTGTTGACCAATGCTGTAGCATTTTTACCAGAGCTCATTTCGTAATATTTGATGCTAATGATTTTATAAAAATGCTAGAGAAAATCATAAGCTTCAAGAGATTTGCAATATGATTGCAATAATAATGCGGCTTGTATCAATAAGCAATTTTTACAAGTGTGAATGATCACGTTTTACAAGCTGTAAAACGTGATCATCAAACATCCAGTAAAGTAGAAGGCATCTCCAGCAGAAGCAAAAACGAGGACGAATATACAGTGAAAGCAGGTACATTAGCCAGAACATTATAAGTCATATTTTAGATATTAAATAATTCTTTTACAATAGATATAAGATTTCTAATGAAATACTATTTTGTCAGCCATATCTATAATAAAATAATTATAAGTATTACTAATTCACTCCTTCTAAATAAATGAGAATCGATCTTAATTTTCTCCTCTACACACGTGACATTCTCACTACCAAACAGGCGTCAACAAAGATTTCGGTTCGTTTTCTTTTCAGACATTAAGAGTAACATTTATCTCCTAACCCTAAATAAGAATTAAAGGTAAGATAACCCTAGATACTTCTTGTATTTTCCAACACATTACACATATCCACAAAAAAACAACAACAAAAAAACAAAAACAAAAACAAAAACAAAAACCCAATAAAAAATACCAGGAGAATTACTATACATTTTAATTATTTTTAATCTTATCATTCTGTTAGATTTTGATCTATATTCGATCTATGTTTGACCCCAAACACACAAATTTACTCAGTATTACTGTCTCCCGTGTTTACAACATCACATAACAACCAGATAATAATTAATACTAGATTTGTTTTTTCCACATCTTGCTGGTTCGAATTGTATATAATATTTTTGTATATAAGGGGCATTGTACATATTTACTTCCCTACACGTTCTATTCTGGATATTGAACACTTTTGCGCTAACAATATAACATACCTTCAGACTATATTTCATCATATTACACACACACACACACACACACACACACACACACACACACACACACACACACACACACACACATTATTTCTCTTAATCTCCGAACATATTTTATTTTCTTTACACGACCTACTTTTCCTTCATTTCGTAAGGACGTTGTACCTATCTTACAGTTAAGTAATGTTGTTTATACATTTAAATGTCAACGTAGTGCCGACTACATAGGCCAGACGATCCAAAGATTCGAGGTGCGCATGTCACAACATGTATATAGTTCTATTCGTGACCACCGCCCTACTTCTGTTCACAGACGCTCAATTCTGCCATTGTTGAACACTTGTTATCCATAAAGAAATGCAGTGACTCGTCTTCGCAGAGAAAGACACTTTTAAGACCACTTTTTAAGATGCCTGCAGTGGACGATAAAAGGTCCTATCTAGATGCCTCAGGTGTGATCACACTAATCTGCAATACAGGTAGAAATCTCAAAGTGTGGGATCACCTGTTGGGAGGCTAAAGACGCCTATCCTAAAATTAGAATGGTCGTCAGGGTTCTGATACTTGCATATTTACGGCCAGTATATACTTAAGGGACCCAACTTACAGAATATCTATCAAGCTAGCCAGCTTGAGTGCCAGAGGCCCGAGAGACCGGAGCACAGCAGGTCGCCTGCTTCGTGATCTTTTGTCCTTCGGGGTGGATGTGGCTGCGATCCAGGAGACAGACTTTGTTTGAGATGTTGATGCTTTAGTGCTGTCTGGCTACTTTGTTGTCTATTCAGCATACAGGGACCAGCAGACGAGAGGTGTTTCCTTGTTGGTTAAACGTACTCTGGGTGCGAGGGTGGACCTTGTCCATGTCGGCGGGGGAGTCGGTTGATCGTGGGCGATATTATCGTGAACAATATGCGTTCAACGACCGGGACGAGCGTGTCTCGATTTTCCGTCAGTTGGGCCGTTTTTAGTGGGTTTCTTAGAAAGAAAGACTTAGTCGGGGGACTGGATTACTGTCCTGGACCTGAAGCTAGATAGGGGGCGGGTAGCTAGAGGGAGGTCGGGTGATTGTAGAATGGTTGATCTGATCGACGATTTCAGGCTCGTCGATAGGTACCGGGTTGATCACCCTGGGGGAAGTACGTAGACGTGGGAACTTAATTGGCCGTCTACCCAGATAGCTAGTTATCTGGATAGAATATTAGTGAGAATGGTCGATCTAGGTTTACTAGATTGTTCCACGTTCCACTGACTAGGGTATTCAAACCACAAACTAGTTTGTACCCGGATGGCGTTATATCGTAGGCCTAGATTAGCTGAACACTGAAAGTTCAACGTGTATTTGGTGATGCAGCGTGAATTGGTGGTGGCGGTTATCGGGAATAGGTGCTGGGAGAGGCTTAAGGATATTATTAGGTCTTTTACCTATTTTTACTAGCTAAGGTTAACAAAGTGAAGATTTCCAGTTGAAAAAGTTCAAATGTGCTGAGAGGGGATAGGATGATTACGACCCCATAACTCTGCTAAACACAGAGTTAAAGATTTTAGCTAAGATCCTGATGGAGCGCTTGCAGACAGTTGCTGAGATTCTGTTGGGACCCGAGCAGACTTGTGCTGCGAGGGCCCTAAAATTGAGAGCAACCTGCACTTGATCCGCACGATCCTAGATGGTTAAAAATACGACGAGCAGGCGGCGCTGGTCAATTTCGATAAGTTCAAAGCATTTGTATTCGGTATCTGGCAGCTGTTCAAAGCCGACTGATATAAGTGGATAAGCCTGCTGTATAGCTTCCCCAGTGCTGGTAGAGGTCGGGCACCTTTGCGCTGTTTCGGTTGGTTGCCCTCTGTCGCCCCTACTTTATGCTTTGGCATTGGAGCCACTTCGTTAAGGGTCAGGGCGTGCAGTCCGGACATACGCAGAATCGCTGTCCCTGGTTCGGCTCCAGCCAGAGTTTCTGTGAACGCCGATGTCTTATCTATTTTCTTGTCGTCCCGGGACGACTTTAGCGGTACGCGAAGGTGACAGGGGCCAAAATTAATCGCAACAAGTCTTCCAGTTTGCGATTAGATTCCTGGAAGAGCGTTTCTCTTCCGGGGCCCTTCAGTTGGACTGACCCGTCCACATTTTTTGAGTGTGGTTTTGGGCATGATCTCCAGCTAGAGAACAATTACTCCGAGGTACTGGCAATGGCTGGAGCGTCGGTCCAGACTTGGCTTCGACGGCGGTTGTCCGTGAAGGTGAGAGCTGAGGCATGTGTTACATCTTTTTCTTCATCCTTTACCAGTTGTGTGTACATCTTCTCTTTCAGGACCGTAGGAAGGCCATCGAGCGCTTATTGTTCATCCTCTTGTGGATCATCAGGTGGACAGAGAAGTCTGCATCAAAAGTCCGTCTTGAGGTTAGCTTTCCTACGCCGCGCGTAATGACAGAGAACTCGGGAGGGGAGTTTGAGGGACGTCTTCCTTCGCCTTATTATCAATCGTTTCGAAGGTTGAGCGTCATCGAAAACCTCGCAATCAATCGCAATTATTACATGAGTGTCGAAGTGCCTTGCGGGTCTTCCTTGATCCATTAACCTTTGTTGGCCTCGGAGAAACTTGTATCGTTTTCCTCAGGTGCGCCCTTTCTGGGACTATATCAGCGAGTTGACAGCTCTCATTGCTCCCGAACAGCTCGTGCCCATCGATCTCGCGTACTCCTGTGATAATGTGGCGCTTCCATTTTCCGGGATAAAAAGCATGGTGTTTCTGAAGTTGCTGGCCATAACTCGAATGATGATTTGTACGACGCGCAAGGAGAGAATATTGCGATATGAACGTTATTCTTATCAGCAATCTGATTAGATTCTTTCAGCATCAGCTCAAGATGAAGGTTAGATGTGGTAGAAA
Organism: Ascarosepion bandense; assembly: GCA_037127315.1. Classification (NCBI taxonomy): domain Eukaryota; kingdom Metazoa; phylum Mollusca; class Cephalopoda; order Sepiida; family Sepiidae; genus Ascarosepion; species Ascarosepion bandense. The sequence goes on along the minus strand of JBBBDQ010001086.1, from coordinate 632,196 downwards.
ATGTTTGATATCGACAGATTTAAGCAAAGGGTGGGTGCCCGTAGTGAGTCTGGTTCGCATGAATGGGGTCAGTCTTGATTTTCTTTTTTAAGTCTCTTATAGTACAACGGGACGGTTTCCCGCGAACCCTCCCCTGATTTAGTCAGAATTCTTTTGTATACTTAGTTAATGTTAGTGAATGCGTTCCTAGCCTGTTCCTGGCTTTCTATTTTGTTATGATCCCAGTTTGTTGTTGGCCCCACTTTTTCATCTTGACTGGGTTAGTCTTTGATTTTCCAATTCCGTTATTTTCATCTTTCCTTCTACCTTAGAGAGTGTGCTACTTGATCTCACCGTTTGGCGGAATACAGTAGCCACTTTGAAATTTCTGTCGGGTGGACGGGTCTTACTAATATTTGTTTATTTATTTTGAAGATTTTGTTATATTTGAGTTTTTTGGGTATTTCACCCCCTCTCCTTTTTATTTTCATATCATTAAATTTTTAAATATATTTTGTATTATTTTACATAAAATCAAATTTTTATGTCATGGGTTTTGTTTTCTTTTTTTTAAGTGCCCATGTGGTATTGTGATGTATGAAGAATTGGAAGGTGATGGGTTCTTGTGGTGAATGAGGAAATGGGAATGAGGGTCGTGAATCTGATTAGCTAGATATAGAAGAGTAAGAGAGCAACCAACCCACTCCATTTTGGCCTTGTGTCAATTTCACTGTAAAAAAACAGTTATTAATACACAATTTTCTGTTTTTCACAGAGTTCGTTCGCCATTCCACTGTTCTAGAGGCTTAACGATATTGTGAAACCTACCTTCTCTAGGCAAATAAAGCTTTAATTGGAATTATTTGGGTTTCTTGGTGAACGTTTGTGACGATCGGGACTTTTTGTTCCCCACCTCTTTCTGAACATTACCTAAATTTTCCCTTATTTTAATCTTTCGACATATACCAATGATTAGTTTTGTCGGACGAAAGGCTTGGCTTGGGTTTTTTTTAAGCGGATCTTTTGATCTTTCTTGATATCTCCTTTTTCTGTTTTTCAGTGATATTTTTAAACTATTTGTTTTTATAGTTTGACATTTCTCACTATGGTCCTCTTACTTAAGTGTGTATTAGTATTTCGTTGTACAAAAAAATTATATTCTATCTTCGGGACCGGCACAACACCAAATTTATAAAATTGATTAATTACATTATCCGCTTAAGGAATCAAATTAATTCATGTAGGTGTAAGTTAAAATTCCTCCAGGCTTGTAGATCTAATTATGTAGCTTCCGGGTACATCTCCGAACTTATTTCGAAGATTAAATGTAGAAATACTTGGAATGTGGAGTTTGTCTTTCTTAAAGATGAAATTGGATAAGAGGTCTGGTGTGGTTGTTCTCAACCGCCCTAATTATTATATGTGCCTTGTCTCTTCAGGACGTAGGCGATCATGGCTTTTCACGTATCCCCCTCCCTGGTGGCTCTCAGCACGTTTTTCCCTGTTACATCGCGCAACCCTCTTTCGGCCATCTACCCGAAAAGGCCAGTTAAGTACGTTACACGCTGTTTTCTTCTGTCTCTCCTTCTCTCTATTTGGCCTGTTAGCACCAGATTCTCCGAGCCCTCCTTCCTTATTGCATGCCCCAGAAACTTCAGCTGTCTCTTCCTGATGCTCAGTATTAATTTCCTTTTCGTTTCCATCGTTTCCAAAACCTATTCATTGCTCACATATTCGATCCATGATATACGCAGCATCCTTCTGTAGCACAACATTTCAGTTGCCTCATGTTTTACCTTCAGCTTCGATAAGATTGTCCAGCATTCACTGCCATACTGAAGAACTGACATCACACAGCAATCTAGTAATCTCTTCTTTGTTTCTAGTAAAATATTCCTGTCTCTACCCAGCTTATGGGATGCGTCCTTCCTCATGCCAATTCGCCCACGGATTTCTGTGTCGTACCTTCTGTCTTCTGCCAAAACACCTTCCATGTATTCAAACCTTTGCACCTGTTTGATTTTAGTACCACCCCCACCTCTATTTGGCATTTGGGCCACTTCCTCCGCTGATGATCATGCATTCGGTTTTCTCGTAGTTTATTTGTAGTCCTTTCTTGTCACTCTCCTCCGGTACGTTCTGTAAGAGGTCTTGTATGCTTGTAAAATGATGTCGATTTTCAGCGACCATGACAAATTTCGATGTTTGGACAACTTGGACAACGGCAATACTTCGAGTACTGAAAAGGTTTTTACAAGGATTTTTATCCGAGCGCTGGATGAATGTTTCGAGGATGAATGTTATTTTAGATGTAACAGAATGTATGCTGTGTTATGTATGATGTAGGTTAGTGTGAATGTGCTATGTACCAAACACGGTAAGGATGACACCACATACATTCTGTTACACGTAAAATAACATTCAACCTTGAAAAAGGCCTCATGTTTAGCCGAAAGCGTACGGATAAACGAAACATTTGGACAATTTCTTCTATAATTTATGTCCTCAAAACAAAAGAAACACATAAGATCACAGGAAAAATTATATAAAAATTTAACCATCACATGTAGTCTGCCATTTAAATGATATCTGCATATATATATATATATATATATATATATATATATATATATACATCTCTTTTCATCGTTACCTCGTCATTATATATCGCATCGTCACTTCCTTTGAATTAGAGACAAAATGAAAGGCAAAATAAATAAAAAACTGACAGAGAAAAAGCCTCTATTTGACATAAGAATCAGACAACAATGAGATATTTTATGCACCACTGACTTGAGTGAAGTGATTGCTTCTTGTTGATCGTTCTCTCTGACTTTCTTCCATTTCAATTTTCAATTTTCTAGTTTCCCCCCAAAAACTCAACATTCCCTTCCGATTCTGTTTCACATTACAGATAAAAAGAAGATAAACAATTGTTTTTCTCGCTCTTGTAAATTATTTGCGTTCTTTTACATTTTATTTAATAGTTCTTGCCGTAAGTATCATACAGAATGAGATCTTGGTTTAATATCGAGCAGTAGTGTCGTTCTGAAAAATGTTTCTTGAACAATGTATGGCTTCTACCTGGATAGAAAGACACACGAGTATTTGATCTATATATACAGTAAGTATATAGTAAGTATACGTAGTATATATATATATATATATATATATATATGCATATATGTGTATATACATATATTAAGTTTACTTTCCATACACACACACACACACACACACACACACACATATATATATATATATATATATATATATATATAAAGTAAATTTAATTGTTTCCACTCATTAGCATTTTACAAGTCGCCAACGATTTTTATGATGAAGTATTGACTGAAAAAACGTTACGTTTTTGGTAAAATTTTATTGTCTATTTAAAACTGTTTACAAGTTCTGTGGTATCAATCAAACATTTATTTAATATATAGGTATATAAAAAATTTAATAAGAAGTAATTTTACAAACTGGCCTCGTATATTTAATTTAATTAAAAGTTACCTCGGGCTTTTATACTTGAGAAACATGTTAGATTGAGATACGTTTCCTATCTGTTCTTTTCATTTATTCTGTCATCTTGTCAGATTCCGACCTATATATTAAACCTAAATACATTTTGTCTATTTTCATAGAAATTACAGTGCATCCAGGGAACACAATTAGACCACCCTAGGGCAAGTTTGGAGGTATAAATAGCTATCACTATTTTAGCACATCAGTTCTTGTGACCAGTGATAAAAAAAGTTGTTACTTTAAGCCTAGTATTGCTTCAGTAGGAAGATATCTAACATAATTTAATTGTGTGGTCTTTCGGTTTTAGTCTTTGCACACACTTTGACATATTCCTCCTTGTAAACATAATTCTTAAAGTATTGAAGCCAACCTTTAATACTTTAACCACTATATATATATATATATATATATATATATATATAGTCATCCGCAGAGAGTCCTGATTCTTTGTATCACAGATCATCAGTACGGTTAGATATCCGATTGTATCACAGCTCATCACTACGGTTAGTCATCCGAACAAATTGACATTAGTCGGCTATTTTAACCTGTAAGCTCTGGGCAATCGGTAGAAGAAGGCGGACTTTAGCGTGTTATATGAAATGTAAACACACGCCAGTAGCTTACATTGTTCACATTCATTGCTAAATAAACGGTGCGTAAATGCGTGAGTAGCTAGTGTTTTTAAAGACTACCATTTCTCCATACGGCTCAATCAGCGTGGGATATATATATATATATATATATATATATATATATATATATATATATATATTAATAAAAAGACAAGAAGCAAAACTATTCTTATATGTGTGTGTGCGTGGGTTCATATTTTTAGAAATTAGATGGAATGGTAAATATTCACCGTTTCTGGATAACTTTTTATACCCAAGGTTTTATTAAAAACTGAACGTGATTTTAATGTTCGAAGAGAAAATATCAATGTGTGTTTTTTTATCTTTATGATTATTAGAATTTATTTTTATAGAATTTGATGGATTTATATATTTCAAAGTGCTATAACTTATAAGATGGAAAACAACATTCATTTTCATCCTCGTGCTGTGCTTGTGTTGGGGTATTTGTGTGTTTGTGATGGTTTAAATACGTGTGTTTCGGTGTATGTGATGGTATAAAGACGTGTGTAACTGAGTAAATCATGCATGTGTATGTGTGTGTTTGAGTGTGTGTTCTTGCGTGAGTGTATATGAATGAATTTGATTGTATAAAAAGCGTTTTTTCTTACGGTAAGTAATGACTGCCATTCTTTATTTAAAATGAATACGATTCCATTTTAGATTAGAGAAAGCACTTTTCATGTAGGAATGAAAAGAACATTCTATTTTTAGTTGAGAATGATGGATGAAATCTTTTTTTCACAGCATTATTTAACTCAAATTTTTTAATAATTTTTTGCTTTTTTAGACAAATATTTTATTATTTTTGCTGAGTTATCCAGTAAGTTTAAATGTAAAAACTGGCCGCCTTTTTTCAGTCTTTAATTTGTTCGTCAGCTATTTCTTCCTTCTCTCTTCATATTCTCCTTCTATTTTACACTTCTTTTTTCATTTCTTTCCTTGACTCTATTTCTTACTTACTTCCTTGATTCAATTCTCATTTTTCCGTTATTTTTCCTTTCCTTCTCCTTTCCACCCGACAGTTTTCTTTTTACTTCTTATTTCCTTAGCGTTTCTTTTTATCTCTTTTTATATTCTTTTATTTCTATCTTTCTCCATTTTTTCCTTTCTCTGACATTTCTTTATTTACTCCTTTCTCCTTACATCTTTTCTTACTTTTTTCATATTCTATTGTCTTCACTCTATTTTTTCCATCCTGTTTTGACTTTCTTCTTTATTTGCTCTGCCTTCTTTCTATACATTCATTATTTATCTTAGAGAACAGGCTTATTGTGATATTGTAATTTTTACTGTTTGTTATAAATGGCCAAACACATAAATGCTCCAGAATGCTAATTTTCATTTTAGCAAGTGTGTCTCTTGATTTTGTCGTTTGGCGGAATACAGCGGCCACTCTTTCTGTGGGATAGACGGGTCTTACTAACATCGTTTATTTTGTTGTATTTTAGCTTGTTATTGGGTTCATCCCGCTCCGGTCATTTCATTTTATTAAATGTTTTAAATTATATTATATATTGTACATAGCTGCATTTTTATTGTCATGTGATTGTCCCCGCTTTTTAGGCGTCCTTTTGAAATATGGTATGTGAAATGTGGTATTGTGGTGTATGAAGGATTGTGGTGATTGAGCTAATTGTAATGAATGATTGGATCGTGACAGTGTTTAGCTAGGCATAGGATAACTAGTGTTGACCAACCTCTACCCCTCCCCTTTCTGCCTTGTGCCACAATTTTGTAATTTTGCAAAATAAATATATTGAAGGTTTGCGCAAACTGCTTTTCTTAGTAACCAGTACATCCTTATACTTGTAAAACCGGCAGTGCTTACATGATCTTCTTATTAAATTAAATTCTTTTCAATTTGAAATCTCTTTTGCTCGTTGTGTTTATCGTATCTCGAGCTGAAGGCGAATCATTATGAAGTTGTTTGGTGAAGTAAATGACAAACGAGGAATGAAAGCAAAGACAAATTAAAAGAATTAAAGAAAGTGAAAGACAAATTAAAGAAAGTGAAGACAAATTAAGATAAGAGAAAACTGAATTAAATAGAGAAGAAACGAAAACAAAATTTAGGAAGATGAATAAGTAGAAAAGATAAAGAAGAGGAAGTCAAAAATTAAATCGAGGAAGAAAGAATGAAGGAATAAAAGAAGCTTCAAATGAATTGACAATGAAAGACTGAGAAACGCAGATAAATGAAAAGAGAAAACACTGAATTGACTAAATAAAGTTGAATGAAATACAGAAATGGAAATGGAAAAGAAAAGAAATACAAATAGTATAAAGAAATTGAACAGAAAGAGGAAAACCAAACAAAAATATAACAGTGAAATAAACGAAAAGAAGCAATATTGATTTCAAATGTTTCAATTGACTTATTCATTGAATATTAACTTTTCTCTGGGAAATTCCAACACAAATTAATCAATATGTCCGTAGCATTTCTACAAATAAAAAGAACAAACATTTATAATAAATTTAGAAAAATAATTTGAAAGCATTTGTTTTATTAAATTTGATTCCCTAACGATGTTCTGTTACTCCTAGAAGCCAGAGATTGACACAAATCGTCAAAACATGTATAAATTAAAAATTGACACCCTAATAAACCTAATCACTCTTTCTCCCCCTCTCTCTCTCACACACATACACACACAAACACACACACACACACACACATATATATATATTTATATCGTGACACTTTAAAATAAAAATAAATTCCATTTTAAAGTTCACTTATGAATGAAACATTGATAAAACAATCCCATTTCTAGATATTCTCATTCACTATATCAGCAATAATTTTGCCATATCCCCGTAAAAAAAGGGTTTCCTAGTTCTAACGTTTAATTTTGAAACTATAGCAGTGAAATCTCTGAAAAACATAAAACTGCTGTTCATAATAACCTAATCTAATAAACCATGTTGTGGATATCGACTCGGAACGACAAATAGAGGTGCCGCGCTCGAATTTCCTTGCATTCACTTACAGTCAGTCATGTCTCAAAAGAGACATGACTTACTGGGCAGAAGATTATTCCGCAGTCGGTTACCATTACTTTCTGCAATGTCTCTTTTGAGACATGATCGCCTAAAGCATATATCACGCATGTCACTTAAATAACTGAATTTCCTCATCTAAAATAATTTTCCTTAAAGAATTGAAAATAAAACAATCAGTTATCAATAATAATAATTATATAGTGGACAAGCAAATCAAATTTCGTTTAAACCATGACCATAATTAGAAACTTAACATTGACAATTACGCCATTGGCATACGATACTAACATTAAATGCAACATAATTACAAAAAATAGCGTACATGGATATACTAACGCAGTCAATAAAAACAAATACACATATTCACCATTTACTCTCCCCAAATAATCTATTAACCTAGTTATTAAAAATGATATATCCCAAAACTTTCAACTCGCTATACAAGATAAATTTTGTGTATGAATATACTTGCCTGTTCAGAAAAATTTTTCTGTAAATGCAAACTGAAAATATCTTACATAGGCAACCATACTACCACACTCAAAATCACCTTCCACTTATCGGGTCAGATGCGATTAAAACATACATGAATAATCAGCATAGAATCGTAGGATAGTTACGATCATTAGACAGTAACAGAACAAACAATATCAAAATACTAGCCAAATCAAAGAGCAAAAACAGTCATATAATACTCGAAGCAATACTTATACAATAGAAACAACCATTTATAAATAAAAACAATTGTAATTTAACAGCTCGATTCCTCAAATGTATATGTAAAAATTATCGTAAACGCACACGTCACACCTCATTTACGTCACAATAATCATAAGTTCTAAGAAACTCACTATTTGTGTCTATCTACTCTGATGACGACATAAGGAAGTCAAAAGCTTGAAACATATTTCTTCTAAAATGATATTTGTTAAATTTCTGACGGAATTGTATCCTTATCTAAGAAAAGTTATTCGTAATTTGGAAAGGTCAATTCATAAAATTATTTGACACAGAATTTTTCTGTCTTTAAAAGTTCTTATTATTTTTTTGAATTTTAGAGGATAGGGTGGCCAATACTATTAGGTATGACAATAAGTAAAATCGGTTATATATATATATATATATATATATATAAGTATGGGTGGAATATTCCTTGTTCAAAGAAAGAGTACTTTTAAAAAAGTGCTCAGTTCAAAGTTGAGCTAATAATATTCAGAAACCCCAATAACTATGATAATAGCAAGAAAGAAAGATCTAGAAAAATCGTATGGTTTACCCCTTCCTACAATTTGATGGTTAAAACTAAATTAGGGTATAAATTCTTAAACTTAATCAGTAAAAACTTTCAAAAAACTAATCCTCTTAGCAAAATATTCAATGATAATACACTTAAGTTAAGCTACAGTTGAACGGATAATCTAGAAAAAATTATTAAAAAACATAACAACAAAGTCCTCAACAAGTATTATGATACAAAAAACATTGTAAATTACAATGCTCAAAGATATCGTACCAGGGACAATGGGACTAATATCAGCGATTGTAATTGTAGAAATCCCAAGGATTGCCCTTTGCATAATAACTGTCTAGTTAGCTCCATGTTTTATCTTTGTACTTCTCCACATTTGAAAATACTATAAAATTTTATATCGGTTCAACTAAAAACCCGTTCAAAACCTGCTGGTATCAACACACATTGTCTTTCAATAATAGTTCCTATAAATACAGCACTTCATTATCCAAATACTATTGGTCTTTAAAGGAAAAAACAAAACACCCACTGTTAAATGAAAAATCCTTACAAAGGCCCGAACTTGTAACTCCCTCCGTGCACCATGATACTTTTGTGTCAACGAAAGATTAGAAATTATCAAATTCATGGACAAGGTTAAACTTTTAAACCAGAGGAATGAGCTCACAGTTCATTGTAGGCATAGTTCAGCATTGACATTAAAATCCAGGTTGTAATATTGAAATATTAATGAAAATATCGTTAACTGCCTTTCGGATGGGTGTTTTTACTCGGGTTGGGCGTTCCGGTGGATCTTTGCTGGGTGCGTTGTTCGCCATATGTTATAATATTTTTTGCCGGCCGTTCGACCTGATATTAATCGGCTGGTTGTATGGCTATGTGGTGCTCTACCTGACATTGGTTTTCGCGGGGTCGTGGATTTATAAATAGTTAAGAAACTATGCCTTGAGTATCATGGGTATTAGTTGTTGGTTTGACAGTCCGTGCTATGGGAAGCGTGTTGGGCTTTGGCCGAATGATTTGTATTGATGTAGGCTCTGTCGTGTATTGTTGTGATAATCCATGTCAGAATAGATGCCTCATGGCTATTTAGGTCGGTGTTGGGTTCGGTGCTTGTAAAGTGTTATTGTGTTGATATGTGCCGGATTGTGTACATGGGGAAGAGTTTGTTGGAGCGTCCTGAATCGGATGAGGGTACTCATCAGATATAGGCAAATTAATGTCTAAATATCAGTATATATATATATATATATATATATATATGGACATCTAACATGTATACATATATACACACACATACATACACATACATGCATACATACATACATATATACACACACAAACATATATATATACACATATCCATACAGTATACAGACATACATACATGCATACAAGTAAATGAATACAACAAGAAAAAAGGAAGACAAAGGCCCTAGTACAAAAGGACAGATGTACACTTATATATATATATAAGTGTACATCTGTCCTTTTGTACTAGGAGACATTTTAATATTTGCTTTACTTACTGATATGTATGTATTTGTATTCATTTACTTGTATGCATGTATGTATGTCTTACATATATGTCTGTATACTTTTGTATGGGTATGTGTGTATATATATATGTTTGTGTGTGTATATACGTATGTATGTATGTATGCATGTATGTATGTATGTATGTGTGTATATATGTGTATATATTCATATTTGTATGTATGCATGTTGAGATGTCCATGTATGAACGTTTATATATATATGTATGTTTGCGTATGTGTGTGTATATGTATGTGCATGTATATATATATATATATATATATATATACGCATGTATTTGTATGTGTGTGTATATGTGTATGTGTGTGCATGTATATATGTATATTTGTATATGTGTGTATATATATGTATTTATATATATGTAGGTGTATATGTATTTATGTATGTACGTATGCAGATAGATAGATAGATAGATAGATAGATAGATAGATAGATAGATAGATAGATAGATAGATAGGTGTAAGTTTATTGTCTTGTTTCACACTTTTTTGATCGTCTAACAACCCTTTTTAAATTTTTATTTAAAATAATGGATATATGCAGAGATGCGTATATTGATAATTGTTGTGAAGGTGGGATGAACTTTGGGAGGAATATTCGTTGCAGTGACGCCTTTTATACAAACACAGAGATAAATTAACACTTGTACAACCATTAATGTGCGCAGAGACACACGCACACGCGAGCTAGACAACTGGGGCCTACAGGCATAACTTCATATGATCGATATGAAGCTTAACATATGTATGTATATGTATGACGTTTTGCGCATGCATACGCATTTAACTTTAACTTGTGTTTTTGCGTAAGTACATATATAATTCTGTTTATATGTTCATGCATTAAAATATGATTATGTCTATCCCGACCTTATTCATCCAGGGCTGGTCACGTTATGAATTCGCCTTAGCTGTATCCAATATGTAGCAATTTAGTCTGTTTGAAAGGTAACGGACAAACTGACAAGTCGATAAAGGCTAAATTTTGTAATTTGTGTATGTATATATGCGTGGGTATATTAATCTGTACATGTGTCTGTTTGCCAGTGTTTTTTCCACGTGTGGATGTTTGTAGGTTTATTTATGTATGCGTTCTTTCTCTTCCTCGTTTAACTTTCTAAATCTACTAAATTGTTAAACCAAAAAAAAAATTTTAAATTTCGCAACCAAAATAAAGTAGATATAATAGTTAATTAATAATGCTGATCTCAATTTAATCAGATTTTAATACCAATACCTACCAAGACTATTTTTAAGTCTGCCCACATATTCTCCAAATTAGAAGTTGCTTTACTCTGATTGGTCCACATTGTATATACAACAATGCCTCCCTGATTAAAGTGGTTTTGCTTGTTTTTAACCTTTTAAAACCAGTTAATTTAAAATAAACCACAACACTTGACAAGACAAATGATGTGTCGAAACAGCTACTTTTGTAGTGATATTATATATAGCATATATATCCATGTTATAATGAATAATATATATATATATATATATATATATATATATATATATATACATCCATATAAATCGACCACTTATGAACCCATACATATGCATATACAGAAATAAACAATCTTAACATATTGCTAATAAGAGGGGAAGAATCATTGACTAAGGAATTTTTAAAAATATAATTTAAAACTTAATTTTTAAATTTGAGAATAATATTAAAAAAATAAAATAGAATTAAACAATAAGATAGTTTATTTAACTAACCTGATGCGTAAATGTATATATATATATATATATATATATATATATATAATTACTTAGTTTTAATTAGATTAGACCAGTACACAGTTGTATTAAAAAGTGATCAATACAATTGTATTGTAAAAATTTTGGAATATTTTTCATTTGTAATCGAGTTATTACGCAACTCGGGTTTTTACCATCTGGTGTCTTCAAGCAATTAACAAAAAACTAATTTTACCGTTTTTTGAAGAACGCTCATGTAAAGGACTTTTTTTTATGAACGCGCAATTTTCAAAATTCGAAGTTATAACATTTTCACCCATGGTTCTATGATCCTAATAGGCATTTTTTGGCATGGTTACACTTTGTCATAATTTCTGTTCTTTTTTTCAGTAATTAATTTTTGTTTGGGAATAACATACTAGCTATTTTTCTTCCTGGCATAGTCTACATATTTTGCCACCGTTGTAAGGCTTGGCTGTTTTCACTATACTCCATGTTATGTCTGGAACTTTTCCATATTTTAAATTTAATTTCCACTAGACAATTTTGTACAATTTTTTTTGATTTTAGTTTAAATGTAAACATGTGATTAAACTATCTGGTCTTAAAAGTACCTTTGGTTGATCTCAAATATGTTTTGTTTTGACCATTTAAGTCATGTATTTTGTTTTGTAAATGATTTCTTTTGTATTACAAATTCCTTGAAGTGGGCATTTATTTTGTTACTGCAGTTACATTTCTTATCAAGGCTTTTTTACTTTTTTACATTGCTATTTAAGTTTCTGGTGTTCTGCTTCCTTACAGCTATAACTCAGTTTTTTGTATTCCTATTTAAAATTTTGTTTAGTTCTAAGCTTTTTGGAAAGTTTTTATAGATTGCTTTAAAATATTTGTCTTATTTTGGTTTTTACTACTAAGCTAAATAGTAGTTTGAACCAGATAACGTTTCGTTTTCTATCTTTTTTGTCTCTTTGGTTGAAGATTGTATTCTAAAATGTTCTTATGGCCACATTTTCTTAGTGCATCTTCATAATTTCTTTTCATTTCATAAAATATGATTTTTGATTATGCTTTTGGGATGGTTTGATTTTGTGTTTATGAACTTTAAATTTGTGTTTTCTTTCATACATGGAGAAACATTGTGAGTTTGTAAATTTAATTCTACATCTAAATATTGGACTATTTTTCTATTTGTTTCGAATATTATCTCAAGATCTAGTTGTTTGAAGAGTTTGTAAAGTGCTTTCCTTATTTTTAACATTTTCTCTTTTGTTGTCCAGAGATATCATTAATTCATCGCCTCTGTATAATCCGTGGTTGTCTATGTGACTTATTTCGTTAAATTTATTTAAAATGTATATACCCATCAATTCTTAAATTTTGGCTCCGACTTACGATATTTGTAGTACATCAAAGATGCAGTTATTTGATTTTTTTAATCTTTTGCTTTACCATTGAGAAAAATATGGATTTGCGGTAATGTAGGGTTATCTTTATATATTCAGATGGTATGTTTATGCAGTTTTTAGCAAATTTAAATGCGTCCATCAAACCTTTTCAGAAATCCCCGTGTAAAAGTTTTTTATGCCATTTCTAATGAAGGTATATATATTTATGTTTCGGATATTTTGTAACCAGGAAATGCAAACACTTGTGTTCTTCCACTAGTTAGCTTAAGCGGCTGTTCTTTGGAAGTCACAAATATTTTTTAATATTTGATGGCTAATTTTGCCCAATTCTGTTTTTGTTGGATTTATAAGCGGTATAAGGGGTTAGGATGTGCGTTTGGTGCAGTGGATATCGGCGCGGAATGAGAAATCGGGGAGCCGAGTTCGAATTCCAGTTGAATTCCTCGCATTCACTTACACACAAATTCCCTTGGAAATTTTATTAATCCGTCTCTTTCCTCCAGTTATGGGTTATATAATAGGACAGACTGGGTTCTATAGCCTTGGATGGCAACCAGTCTACGGCAGAATGTAATGGCAACTTATTGCAGGATAATTTTCCGCTAAGTCAGTCATATCTCTTTCAAGACATGATCGTCCAAGCGTGTATCACGTATGGCACTTAACTGACTGACTGATGAGGTGTTAGTGGGAAAATCGTCTTGTTAGAAAACTTGTCTATGGCTTAAAGCTTGAGCTTTTGGCTTAAATCTATCGAATAATTTAAGGTTTTTTTTTCTTAATTTTTCAATATAGGAATCTGGGACTTTTTGTAAGATTTGGTAATTTTCGCATTTATCTTTTTCGTATTCCTTTGGGCTCATCTCATAAATGTTATTGGATTTGTCTTCTTTAATATGGATATTTTGTGTTTTTTTTGTTCATTTTTATTTCAGTGTTTAATAATTTTTGGAAATTGTTCTTGATTTTTTAAAATCTTATTTGGTCTAATATGGAAATCATACCTTTTTCAAATTTAATTAATTATTTAATTGCATGAAGAAGCAAAACGCCAGAAACTTAAATAGCGACGTACGAAACAAGATCATTAACAAGGAATGTAACTGCAGGGACAAAAATAAATTCCCACTTCAAAGACTTTGTAATACAAAACTAGCCATTTACAAAGCAAAAGTGCATAACTCAAATGGTCAAAACAAAACATATTTGCGATCAACCAAAGACACTTTTAAGACCAGATGATTTAACCACAGGTCTGTATTTAAACTAGATAACTTTAAAAAATTGGCTAGCCACGTGTGGGAATTGAAAATAAAATATGGAAAAGACTAAGATATAACGTGGAGTATAGTGAAAACAGCCAAGCCTTACAACAGTGGCAAAATATGTTGACTGTGTCAGGAAGAAAAATTAGCTCTTATGTTATTCCCAAACAAAAATGAATTGCTGAATGAAAGAACAGAAATTGTGACTAAGTGTAACCATACCGACAAATGCCTATTAGGATCATACAATCATGGATCAAAACGTTATAACTTCCTTTAATTTTGAAAATTGCGCAGTCATAAAAAATCCCTGTTATGTGAGTGTTCTTCAAAAAACTGTAAAATGTTGTAAATCGCCT